>JBAMBO010004551.1:0-41531 GCA_037044535.1 Lordiphosa magnipectinata | reverse complement strand
TTATGTCTGCTATGTGTAATCTTGACGGTGCAACTGCTGGGAAATTTAATTTTTTTAACTATTTACAAACCAAAGTTCTAGCCAAAACAATGGGTTCGATGGAAACCAAACTTGAACAATATTTCGGAAGTCAGATAGTGGAAATATCAATAGAACCATAGCTAGTTTTTCCCTAGATTGGTCGTGACCCGATTGTTGTTCTATTTGTCAGTCTGCTTGGTTAAACGTTTATCTTTCCACTTGCTCAGCTCAATGCCCAACAACGCTATGTGGAATTCCAGCGTATTACGGCGGAGCAATCAAAGCGCATTAACAAGGATCTCATCTTTGATCGTCGTCTCTACCGTCAATTGATGCTGCAATCGGAAGTTGGTCCCAATGCTTTACCCCTGGATATTTTGGACAGAGTAAGCTCTACATCTTAACCCTTTGCAAAATAGTTTCCTTTATGATTTCACCCTAGTACAATCGTCTGTTGAACGAGATGCTCTTCTTGTACAATGGCGCTGGTATTTGTGCCTATCAACAGCCCTTCCAATGTGACTTACATTACATACCCCATTTGAAGGACATAATGGCCAAAAGCAGAGACTGGGATGAACTGCAACATACTTGGGTGGAGTATCACAGGAAGGCGGGTCGTGGTATGCGGGATAGTTACGAGCAGCTAATCGATGTCATGCAGGATGTGGCCTATGTGAATAGTGAGTAGAGTTCAATAGATTTTAAAGGGAATTTTATGAACCTTTTGCCTTTTTCAGATGTGACCAATGGTGGAGAGTACTGGTATCTTGCCTATGAGTCCGGAAATTTCCGTCAAGATGTTGACATAGTGTGGGAGCAAATACGTCCCCTTTACGAAAGCCTGCACTCGTATGTGCGCAGAAAACTGAGAGATTACTATGGACCTGATCGTATTAATCGCATTGCCCCGTTACCCTCCCACATACTGGGCAATATGTATGGTCAATCCTGGTCAAATATTTTGGATATACTCATACCCTATCCTGGACGCAAGCTTATAGATGTCACGCCGCGCATGGTGGAGCAGGGTTACACCCCACTACTGATGTTCCAGCTAGCTGAAGAGTTTTTCACCTCCATCAATATGTCGGCAGTGGGTCCAGAATTCTATAGAAATTCTTTGCTCGAGCAACCGTTGGATAGGCGAGTGCTGTGTGAGCCTTCCGCTTGGGACTTTTGTAATCGTCATGACTTTCGTGTGAAACTCTGTACGGATATCAATCAGAGGAGTTTGATTAGTGTACACCATGAGATGGCACATATACAATACTTTCTACAATATCGTCATCTGCCAAAGGTCTTTAGAAATGGAGCCAATCCCGCTTTCCATCAAGCAGTAGGTGATGCCATTAGCTTGGCCGTTTCGACACCAAAGCATTTGCAAACTTTGGGATTACTGCAGAGATCATTGGACGAGTCTAGCTATGATATCAACTATTTGTTTACCATGGCCATTGATAAGGTAAGTTAGCTGGGTAGAGACAGCGAATCAAATTACATGTTTTAAATCTTTCAGGTGGCTTTTCTGCCTTTTGCTTTGGCTTTGGATAATTGGCGTTACGATGTGTTCAGTGGAAATGCAAATAAACACACCATGAATTGCCATTTTTGGAATTTGCGGTAAGCACTGGTTAGTTTAAGCCAGTTCAACTCTGGATTGACCAATTGGATTTTTGCAGTGAAAAGTATTCAGGTATTAAGCCACCTGTACTACGCTCTGAAAAGGATTTTGACTTGGGAGCCAAGTATCATATACCCGCAAATATTCCATACATTAAGTGAGTACACAAATTTCAATGAAATTTTATAAACAACAAAACAGGCTTAGTGTAGAGCGGTTAAGGGGAACGTAATGCTCCTTGCGCTCTTGCAGTCCGGCATTTATTTTGTATAGCTTTCTCAGTTAATAATAGTTTATTTCTTTGGTGATATACCAAAGAATATTTGCTCGTACATATTTAGAAATTGATAAGCTAAGGTAAATGATTTTCCCAAATTTTGATACAAATACACCAAATAAGGGAACTTTTCGGACATATTTGATCAAATAATTTCAATATGAACCCAGAGTTTTGGGTTTAAGTCCTGCAAAATCTAAACGTTCTCACATTTTAAGTTCAATCTCGATTCTTTGACCAGCGTTATTGAATTCAAGAAACCAAATATTTTTTACCCTAGAACAAAAGCATGATTATTTGCAAACTGCAAATGAAATATGAAACCACATGAATACTTAGATGATATAAACAATTTGAACTTTGTGTAGAATTTTCATGATATGGGGAAAAAGCCAAGAAGAAGAAGATTAGCTCATATTAATGATTCGGCTCGAGTGCTTAATCACATGTGGCAAAATAATGGTCCCACCTGCTGTGGCTTCTAGGTTAGGATGTTCTTTGATATTACTAAATTGAATAATCGTCAAAAGGAACTAATAAATAAAAGCATCAATGCTTCTTCAACAAGTTCTTCTTCTTATGATGATGAAATGGAATTTTTAGCTAAGGAGCTAGAAAATAATGAAAAAGTGACAAATAAATAGCACATTTCTTTTTTTTTATCTTTTAATTATTTATTTTGTTTCTAAATTTTCTGTCATCTTGTGTAAATTTGGCAACTTAATGTATGTGTTGATATAACATTATGATTGTTAATATTATTATTATTAATTTTTGCGGTATGTATATTATGTATGCGTAAGCACTTATAGTGCGTGAATTTGCTATCCGGAAGGTGGCGCGAATGTTACTGACTGTCTGGGAAATTTGTGCAAATAGAAGGGTATGTAATAGGGAAGCTCGCTGCCTTGTGCCTTAGGCCACTCCTAAGCGCACTTGTGTATATTTCTTGTATTTTTACATTACAACAACGCGAGTGTCCTTAAAAGTCTTCAGAAGTCAAAACCTCTTCAAGTATAGCAAACATATCGGTATACAGATTTCTGCTGCTGCGAACTTTCTTTCCCTCATAACTTGACTATTTATTATCCAATCTTTTACCGAAAATTTAAAAAAAGCTTGATCTGCCTGAGACTTTAAGGACCTTATGTCTCATACATGTCGATCCTTATAGGATATATCGACTCGGTTGTTGATGCTGATCAAGAATATACATATGTATATATTTTATGGGGCTGGAGATGCTCCCTTCTGGATGTTACATACATTTGGCTCGTCCAAGATCCAGCACAAGCGGACTCCTTATTGAACGATTTCGTTTGTGCATTATTGTTCACAAAAAAAGCCCGAAGTTCACGGACAAAAACCATTAATAACACAAGGCAACAAAATTAGACTTTTTCCAGTATATTAAAGGGTCGGTGGTGATTCTAGACGATTTTCGTGTGCTGAAAACGAATCTGTTTTGAGAAAAGGTCCATCAGGTCGAGATTTTGAATAATTTGAGCTTAAAGATATTTTGACCCTTTTCAGACGCGTTTTGTGGGGAACCTATACTTTTGTTTGGACTTTTTTTTGGTATCTAGAATCATTAACCACCCTTCATTATACTAGACCTTGTTGTCTAGTGTGCAGTTGTAACGCCTTAGCAGCTGGGATGTGAGGCAGTCATAGTATGGAAAAGGCTCTCCTTAATTTCCAATATCAGTTAAATCCGCTTTAAGTTTTATTTCATAAACATTTGACTTCAATTGGCAATTCAAATGGAATTAATAAACTTAATTAATGTAGTAAATTAAGGATGGTTCGGATGAACGTGTGCGTGTGCTGCTGCTGTAGATCGACGTATATTATCTTCTTATGTGTTTTTTCTCGATCGCGATTTCTCGTCTCCCTCTCCTCTTCTCGACTCTCGACGCAGTGTTCCAATGATAGTGGTTATTGAACGAGCTGACAGTGGGACAGATTCGAATTGTGACAGTGGAACGGAACACCTAGTGTAATCGGTAAACGACTTCATTGCTCCTTTTGACGGATATCATCAGTAGAGCTAGCTTTTTTTACTCGTATATATGTTTTATCCAGCCATTCACAATGTATTTCAGTACATTTCCACACTGGTTGTCGGAACAATTAAAAAAAATACAAATTAAATTTGTGTTTGGGGAAAATAAAATAACTATATACCTGAATAATTTAAATTCATAAGTGCCTTGAAGTGAAGTGCCTTTATTATGTTTTTTTTGGGTATAACAGTGTAGTACACAGAATCAGAGAATTATATAGTCCGTTCCTATAACAAACCTTCTGCTTCACCTTAATATATTTATGTTGCCTTTAGGTTAGTTTAGGTTAAGTAAGTCCGTTGTGGTTAAAAGTCCATCCAGACTTTATTGAAGGCATCATTCAGTGATGCCAGCGCAGGGTTCCCGAGGTAGCTTAGGCTCACACGTGAGAGAGCCGGGCAGCGGCTTATGAAGTGTTTCAGTATTTTGATCTCACCTGGTTCCACGCATTTCCTGCAGTCTTGGTCGCTGGTGATGCGTAGGCCGACAGAGCTATTAGACACTAGACAGTTTTCCACTAACAATCTACAGATCCTGCGAAGGAGTTGTCGAACAGTTTCTTAGCTTGTCGTTGTCTATTAGAAATGTGAACCTACGATGTGCTTTGTGTATAAGAAAAATTTCTTGTCAGACTTCGCACACGCACAGCACTTAACTGTTAAAATCGAAGGTTCACATGAAATTTCTCCTTGCCATTGAATTGTACTCATCGTTACTCATCTATGTGAGTTCAAGAGTCTTATTAGATTAGGCGCTATTTTAGATTACCCCTTCCAAAGGAATTATTTAAGATTTAAGAATTTCCAAAGTTTAACCAAACAATATTATGATAGTTTAGTTTTAAAAGTCCAACTTGAAATAATGTATACAGTATTTAAGTGTTGTAACTTTCCATTCCTGTTATATTCAGCAACGACAATTCCAATATTATTAATGAGTTTTGTTTGTAAAAAAATTAAAATTGTTAAGTTGAGCGAAACATTTTACTCTTATATGCTTATAACTTTATAACTCGCAACAAATTCGGCCAATTCGACCGCTTAAATAGAGAGTTTGACTAGGGCTTGAAGTGTGAGAAGCAACAACGTCTGCTAATGAGTGAATTGTGGTAAATTCCGAAACAGCCAGACTTTCCATTGCTATTCCGCAATATTGTGAGTTATCTCTGTTTAAAAATGGTATTGATTTGCATTAAATAATAATCAATCCTGACCTTTGAGCCAGCACAAACAAATACTTTGATTTTACTTTTATTTTAAAATGTTTGATAAAATCGGTTTGAAAGAGTTCTGAGTTCTGAGATTTGAGGACCTTCGTTACCCTTTTGTAAAAAATTGATAAGCTCCTGGGATAAGGCTTATTCTAAGAACGACTAGAAATTATTTTGGTCACATCGCTTCAATACTGCTGTTCTGTCTTATTTATACGAAGCAATGTTACGAAAATTATGTTACTTCGATCTGAGAAATGACCTATACGTAGCATCGGTGCAAAATAAATAGAACGGAATAAGTAGTTCCTATGATTAATAACCCAAAATTGAGAAATGACCCTCATGCTTAACTAGATAACAAAAAAGGAGGCGTTTGAAGGGTTGTGTTTGTTGTGCCGGGTCAAAAAACTTGTTAAACATTATTATATAAGCCAATAAAGGCTTGGATGGTACTGAATTTTGACAATTCTGACCAGATCATTAAAAATTATTAATATGTTATACCTAAACCCCATCAACTACGTCCCTGCTTTAAGCCATTCACTTATCTAACATTAACTAGAAAACCCCAACAATTTAAATCGCTACTAAAACCAAGTAATTATTAAATTTTTATATTTTCGATTACAATTTACACACGAATTCAAACATTTTTTCATCAAATTGCCAACGATTACGCGTTTGGCCCACTAACTCTCCACATAAATAATGCTGACCCATACAAGCACACGAAAAAGAAATGAAATCGAACAAGTAACAAACCAAAAACAAAAACCAAAACTCACATGTCTGTGATATTTCCCGCATTCACTTTCCACTTGGCTGGCATCGGGTTTCAGTTTCTTCTGGCCGTCATTTAAATAAGCCAAATCTGAAAACTGTTACGACAAAGCCCAGACAACATTCGTGGAAACTCGTTGTACTCGTATGCAGGCAGTCTGACCCATTAAACTCTAAAGATTTTCCGCCACGAAAATGTACATTTATTGCTGTCAATAAACAAACGCGAATTCAAACTGCAAATGGCGTGGCCAATGACTGACCATATTGCCTGTCCTCTGTTATGGATTGATTTCTTTTGGTTTGGATAGGATTGCTTCATTTTAATTGTTGATCTTATGTTTTCAACGCACAACCAGTCTGCGGTTTGGTTTTGAGACTTGAGTTCTTTCAAGGTAGAGGTGCAGACTAATAAAGTCATTGCGAAAGGCTTCAAAAGAGGGTCAAATTCCAAGATGGTTTATTAATTTATTACATAGTACAACACTAAAAAAAAAACCTGGTACTAGAAGCATTACATCATACCCAGTTTTTTAACTAAAGACTAGGCTCGCGTTCTATGGGTGCATTTGTAATTGCGAAAACAATTTTAGCTTATTTATGAATGGAACAAGATAAAAATCTACAATGTTCAGAGAATTCGGACAGGTTCATTGGAAACGCATTTTGATACCTGCAGTTTTATTTCGTTATACCAGTACGTACTAGAGGTCTGCATGAGTGCACTCGAACTGTGAGCAACAATGAGTACTCATGAATATGAATCCCTTTTTTGAATACAAAAATTCAGCTGAAGAATATTTGAATGTGACATTGAATGCGAAATGTTGAATACTCCAAAACGACTGAGTGTGAATGAATTAATATACCAAGCGAATCGATTGAAGGAGTAAAAAGCAAACCAATTAGTGTACTTAGATCACTCAGTTTTAGTAAAGGCAATTTTAGTAAATTAAAACAATAAGATTTTAGTGGGCAAGGAAACAAATAATAAGAAAATATTAAAAAAAATTTATGTCGAAGAAACTTGGACAAAAACATTTTTAATTTATTTTTGTATCATTATTAATTTAAAATATTTTAATATTATTATATAATTGAAAAAATGGCAGTGTCAATAGTGACATCTCTTATCGAAGAGGCATTATATGTGAAAATTAACCTATGATTGTGTGGTACCCAATTCCGACATATACAAATGTATTGTTAAGCGATAATTAACTAGGCAACAAGGCCCAGTATATTGAAGGGTTGGTGGTGATTCTAGATCAGCGGTGGGCATGAGAATTGAGTTTGGGAGCAGCCCAACACGCGAGTCTCGATCACCCAAAATGCAGCTGTTGCACCGTCTGTGTGCGGTACTTGTAGGCGCCGTGCTCCGCTTCGCATTGACTTTGTTGTTGCTCACAATTTGAAGTGAGTTAATTGCGACGCAGTTTATATGAGACTGACTGGCGCCAATTGCCGAAACAAATCTCGGAGCAATGGGAGCAAGGGCTTGCGCACCGCTGTTCTAGATGATCTTCGTGTGCTGAATATGAATCTGTTTTCAGAAAGGGTCCATCACGTCGAGATTTTTTGTAATTTGAGCTGAAAGTGGCAAAAATTGCCTTTTTTGATCCTTTTTAAAGGCGTTTTGTGGGGAACCGCACACGAAAATCATCTGGAATCACCACCAACCCTTCAATATACTGGAAAAAGTCAAATTTTGTTGCCTTGTGCTATGATTGCCTTGCTTGGTGGCATTTCCATAAAATTATCTATCCGCTTTTATACAAAGCAAGTTGCAAAATCTGAAATAAACTTGATCTGAGTACTGTATATTGACTCGGCTATTGCTGGTAATCAAGAATATGTAGTTTATACTACTACTGTTCTCATTGTATAAAGACGATATAGTTCTTTTTCTTCCTGGAGGAATCAAATTTGCAGGTCAGACAATTAAGGCCCTGATGTACGCTGACGATATGGTCGTCATGTCAGAATTAACCAAAGGACTTCAAAATATGATAAACTCGTTGCAAAGCTACTGCCAAAAGTGCCAAACGTCTCTAAAACAACAGTACTGACAATTCGCGACGGCAGAGGGCGCACGGCAACAACTGAAAACTGGCATTTGAACGGGGAAGTACTGGAAAAAGTTTCTCACCATAATTAACTTGGAGCGGTAATTGAGCAGAACAAGCACGAAAAACTAAGCGACTCTATGAAGGCAATGAACTCATGCTGGAAGTCACTGCTAGTTTAACAAGAAAAGGCGATATTATCGAAAAAAAATTACAACTCAACGAGGACTTCGTACAGATCTCTGGCGGAACAAAGTACTACTCGAACGAGCTATAGAAAACCAAATTATAGCCTAGGAGATAAAAACTATTTTAGCGATGAAAAAACACTGCACCATATCAGCTTAATATGTTGCGCTTGCTTGGGAACGTCAAACATACAGTGCACCTTATGTATCGTTGGAGCTGTCGAAGATGTGCTGCATTTTATTGCCATGTGCCCCATTGTCACCGAAATTAGAAATCTGCACCTCAAGCAACGCTTCCTGAATACTGAAGAAGTCAACGATTGCTCCATGCTCAAATATAGAGGCCATATATAATACAGTTCGACAAAATCCAACTTTTTTTAAAAAACCCGGCATGAGACCCTTAAATTATGATAAAAAGGACCTCTGTAAGCATCACCTCATACCCAGTTTTTCAAATAAAGCCTCGGTTCGTATTTTATGGGTACTTTTGTACTTGCAACACACAACGACAACAATTTTATCTTAGATTTCAAGGGTTTAAGATAAAAATCTGGAAAATTCAGCAAAAAAAAATTCCCAAGGAAAATTCCCAGGGTTATTGGGAACGCAATACAAAAAAAGTCACTTCAATCGGGCAATTGGTTAAGGTACCTCCAGAAGACGATAAGCCTTAATTCAAAAAACTGCGATATGGAGTACCATTATTATAATAAAACCTACCTACCTATAGTATATATTTTATGTGGAAAGCGGAGATGCTTCCTTCTGCGTGTTTCATAAATTTGCACCAGAAAAAATAAAATAAATTTGATTATAAAAAGCATAAGGAATGTAGGTTGCGTCCTATGCAAGCTCTTTCAAGGAAAAATTAGATATTATATTTCGTGAATATGCAAAAAATTGTTTTAATTTATACCCTTCTTCCACTGGCGAACATTCAATAACATTTTCGAAAAGTGAATTTTCCTTGTTCCTTGTTCCTTGAATGTTGTTCACGGCCACATTAACGTCAACCAAAAACAGTTGGTTGAATTGCTATGTCTTCAATTGTAAATCAAAGCTCGCCATCCACATGTCAAGCAGCATGCCCTCCTGGTAGTCCCACCACGATAATGTAGGTTTGCGGGATTCATACATAAGAAATATTACTGCATTTTAACTTTCTAAAACCAAGAATGGGACAATTGCCGCTTGCCTTGGCCATGTACAACTCATTGGCCTAGTCGGTTTTCAATAAAGGGGGTCCATACAGTTCTGCCACTGTGCTCAACTCCCACCATGGAGAATGAGTGAGTGAATGAATGAGAACAAGTTTGCTCTGCTTCTCAATTTTGGTGGTGCTAAACGATAGTGCCCAAAAAGATACATTACAGAGCCAGTAGGAAAAGAAAGTACAGTGGTTAGAGCGAGACGGACACATTGCCAAATGTGTTCAGAGAGCGTAAGTGAGAGCGAACAGCTGACCAAATGTATCCAGAGAGCTTAAATGAGAGTGAACAGCTGACTAATTTCTGACAGAAGCGGTGTCGACTCCGCAATCGTGCAGTCTAGATCTCCTAGTCTATGCTCCCACCCACTGAGCTAAGCCCGTCTCCGACCATAGCAAGGCCATTGACAAATCAGCTGTTCCTATCGGTAACACTTGGGCAGTTCGATTGCATGTCGATAGAAAATCTAGCCTTTTAGCGGAAGATAGCTATATGTCGTGACAGTAGCTAGATCATCCATGACAGTGACTTGATCATCCGTCGCCGATAATCTACCGAATGGACATTCATCTCTTATAAGGAAATACACAGAAAGAATGAGGTCATTTAGATCATCCAGCTGATGAACTCTAGAATGTGCCATTGGAAGAAGGGTATTAGATTATTCACAGATTTTAATGGACAATTCCTTGACATGTATGGGTTTTATTTTAGTTAGTTAGTTTTTCTGAATATTGGAACTAAATGCTTTGTGAAATAAAAACAATACCTCAACACTATGTGTTTTATTTTGAAGAGTTTTTTCTATTTGAAAAACTGAAATTGATCAATCAAATTTGAATCTGAAATTTTTAACTTAAAACCCTCTACGCAGTTCTGAAGTAACGACAAGTTAAGTAAAAACCTTATACAAAATATTTTACGTCTGCTCTCCTGTCAAAAGTTTTATATGAAAATTCTACATTACTTGTCGTTACTTCACAACTGCGTATAGAGCTTTAAGGTGTATTCCATAAAGTATTTCTAAAAATAACCTAATCTTACGATACATAATATTTAAACTGCACCACCTGGCTAATATTTTACAACTCACTTTCACACACTGGCACACATACTGCTGTGTATCTCCTTCTCCTAAGCTGGTGAAGCATGCATCGCACAAAAATCAAGTCATAAACGTCTTATCTAATTTCAAATGCGGTAAACATTGCCTTGCATCCATAATTGCATATTCAAAGTGTCTCGCCCACAGTTAGGAGAAGGAGGCGCCAGTTGAACGCGCTTATTACATTTTCCTTACCAGGTTGTTACTTTATCATAGCGCTTTTCGCTTGGCAGCCCAGAGCAGCCTGGGCATTACTTTTCATTAGCACCACCAACTTACAAACTCACATCCATAGAGTTGTATCTTTATTTTCAGTGGTTGGTGGTTGACTCGGCTTGTGGCACCGCAAAGATTCGGTTTCAATTTGCATTTTCGGCTTCATTGAAGCCGCCAGCAATTTGCAGAGTGGGTTAAATAAAGTGGGCCATGGATTTATCACGTTTTTGGCTTACTCAGTTTGTAGGACATGTGCCGCTAACCGATATTTTTTGGAGCAGCTGGCTGGAGTCTGGTTTATTACCATATCGAGGCTAACTCTAGCTTTTGTTTATGCAACTGTAGCGTTTGCAGTTTATTGATTATGCAATAAATAATCGCCAGCACAGTGAAATGAACTGAAAATGGTGTCGTAATCGCCATCGCCATCGCCACCATGCACAAAGACAGATCTACACCAAGGCTTAAAGAATAGACGCAATAAAAATCTGGCTAATGGGCTTGAAGAGAATGGAGCTTGATGTTTATTGTGTGTTAATTTTTATAGCTGAGGGTCCGTACAAAGCGTAAAGCCAACTAGTTGGGAAATTTTGTGTTGGATGTGATTGTGGCATTTAATTGCTTAATAACTACACTGGAGTAAAGGCTTTATTTGTATTAAGTATCTTAATAAAAACTGAATACCCTTGAGATCTTGAAGAATTCGATTTCGACGTGTACAAGTCTTTTTAAAGAAACAGCGATTCCAATCTGTAAAAACTTTCCCTTTTACGACCAAACACTTTTTTCACATATTCATTAAAAGCTAATAATTTCTTGAAAAATATTGCCTTATTGCCACTGACATTTCACATAGTTGCTACATAACAACCGAACCCTAGGTCGAAATTTGTCGAATCTGTAATCAGATTCGGGTTACTTACTCGCATATTTCCCTGGACCGAAATAATACAAATCATTGACATATACATTACTTACTGATTCTAGTCTTGCTTTCCATTGTGCTCTGATTTAATATAAATATTTATAATTAAAATTAGCAATAGTCATCTTTTTATTACTACCAAATTGATTACCTCCGAGACACTTCTTGCGGTTTACAGGAAATAGTAGGTGAGAGAATAATATTTCTCTCGCTCTGAATAATATTTGAGTGATTGTTCTACAATTTTCATGGTTACAAAACGTTGCTAAGAATCGTTCGGATTCCGGTTGAACATCGCCAAAGTGGTCACACGGTTACGCTATGGTGGTATTTAATCAAAGTCCACAGTTTGCTACGACTCTTCCTCATCTTTTAGGGAGCTTACGGATATCGCGTTCAAAAAATTACTCGTCCTTTGAGGCGATCCAAGAATCGGCAAAGTGGTTGGTAGAAAGGAACAATGTGTCGTGAATACGGTGGATCCCATTGACCCCGCTGTCATAAAGTCGATTACGATTTCTGCAACATATGAAGTTCAACATTTCTTGCCCTGAGCTCATACGGAACTTAATTTTCCTCTCAAACTTACATAAACAGATAAGCTATGAGGATATCTACACAATCTAAATTAAGTTGCCAATTTACATAAGGTGACAGAAAATTCAGAAACAAAATAAATAATTAAATTTAGACACAAAATAAACAAAAAAAACAATTTTTCTGCTTTTGGACTATGTCTAACGCACTGAGAGGGCTCGAATTACATCACCTACAAGGTTTGAGCTATCTGATGTGGAGTTGGGCTTGGATAATTGTCCAACAAAGCCGCCAACTCTGAATTTTCCAACGTAACTATCCTCCCCCCCTCCACTCTTTTAAACTTCCGAAACTATGTAGTATTCACATGTTCTTGTACGTACTCCAAACACAGCATTCGATGTCCAGCCGCTGTTTGTTGACACCAGGTCTGCAAACCGGTTTGGGTCGTTTAAACAGAGACAATTTATTTCAGTTGCCCGAACCAGAACCTGAAGAGCAGCACAAATCTCAGAAAAGGCTGCGGCTCAAAACAAATTATTTTTATTTTCTAATAAGGAAATTTTTTTTTATGCCCAATGTAAAAGTACTTCGACAAGTGTTTTGTGACGAAACGAAATACACTACACTACATATATTTGAAAACAAAAGTTTGCTGAATGATTAACAAAATGACTTGATCCTTGTTTCGAACCTGAACCTAGGCTCAACGACCTAATGAACAAGCTTCGTGAGCTCGCAGGCTCGAGTCCCAGAGAAAAACCCTCCCGATTTTTAAGAGGCTTAAAACCTTAGTTGACACATAGTTAGATTTAAAAAAATAGACGAAAGCCAATTTCGGCTCGACCGAAGTTTATAGCTTGTAAAATTGTTATTTTGCCAAACTCAGCAATAGATGGCGCCACTACTTTGACCATTTGCTTGCCTGTTTGTTATTTGGAAGCTATATGATATATTCATCAGATTTTGACCAAACTTCCCAAAATTGTGTCGAAACCGATAATATTCATAACTGGAAAGTCTTTAATAGCCTATTTCCACCAAAGAAATGAAGCTTCATTTCTTGAAATGACAAGAAATAAGAAAATGATATCATTTCTTCCATACAAATTGTTGTTGCATTTTGCCCTTCATTTCCTTCATTTCTCAAAAATGATGGCATTCCCCACGAAAGAATTTGGTATTTTTTTAGAAAGTACTCGCTACTCTCTGGCACTACTACGTTATCTCTGGAAATAGAAAGTGTCATCACCAATAAACTATTGATTTGAATTTAAAAATAAGGCGCAATTTTGTTTCTAATATAATTAAGTCAAAATAATTTGTGTATTTAGCTTTCTGCTGATTATTCAGGGCGTTAACAATGCGTTCGCCCAGGGTAATTGCTTTCCTGCCGGGTATGTCTATGTTTGGGTAAATATTGCAAAAACTCCCCGTGAGTTTGAAAGTAGCGCCTGTTGTTTAAATCAAACCATTCAGCTGTTTTTGTCAACGTGGCATTGCGAATATCAAAATGATGAAGATTTGTCAATGGAAACAGCATCATTTTTAGAAATGAAAATGATAAGAAATGAAGCCAGTGGAAATAGGCTATAAGACGCTACCATTGAAAACAAAAAAGTTTTTCTCACTAGAACTACTTTTTCGACCGATAATTCCTATGACAGCTATATTCTATGGTCATCGGATTCGAATCAAACTTAGATGATTTGTGTGGGCAGCATATAATACTGATAGTTTACAGGTTTTGCAGCAATAGAATTGAAAACAAAAAAGATTTTCCTACTAAGACTTTTTTCAGAACTATATTTTGTATGGCAGCTATACTTCACAGTTGTCCTCATTATACTCTGTACCGAAGGTACATAGAGTATATTCAGTTTGTGCAAAAGTATGTAACAGGGAGAAGGAATCATTTCCGACCCTATAAAGTATATATATTCTTGATCAGCATCAACAGCCGAGTCGATATAGCCATGTCCGTCTGTCCGTCCGTCCGTCCGTCCGTCCGTCCGTCCGTCCGTCCGTCCGTCCGTCCGTCCGTCCGTCCGTCCGTCCGTCCGTCCGTCCGTATGAACGAAGAGATCTCAGATATGGTAAGAGATAGAGGTTTGACATGTATGGGGCATATATTTCTTATACTTGCAGGCAGATCAAGTTTATTTTCAATTTTTGCACGCCCCCTCCCGCCCCCGCAATTTGGAAAAAACGTCATATCTCCTACAGTTTTGAAGATAGATCATTCGTACCTTCTAAAGATACCTTGTAAATAAAATTATTTATCGATTTGCTGAAGGAACGATAAAGATCGGATGAACGATACTCAAGTTATGAGCAAAAAACGGCCAGTAAACACCCAGCACCACCCCACCCACCACCGCAGCATTCTATTGAACGTCAATCTTAGTGAGAGAGAGAGAGAGAGAGAGAGAGTGAAACTTAGAGATGAGCGCGTATAACTCGTGAGCAAATGCGAGCTGAGACGTTAAGGGTACAGAGTATGTTATAGTCGGGCTTGACCGACTTTCTTTCTTGTTTTAACTATAAACCCTGGCGCATTGTTTTTTCTCCATTTTTCACTGCAACCCCATTTATTAAGAATACTATTAAGTTTTAAATTTTGTAGAGATGTTAGTAATTGAATTCGAAAAAGGAAAACCATTAAGTCACATATAATTTAAGCAGAGAGCTCAATAGGAGACTAGCCTAAGATTAGTAATAACACTTTGTTCAATTAAGTACATATATAAGCAATATTGAAATAAAAATGAACATTACAACAAAAAAAAAAAAAAAAAAAAAAGTCGTCAGATTTTTATAAAACTTGGTGGAACTATGTGAAAGCATAGAAAACTTATTAATAAGAGGTTTGGGGGGGTTTGCGTTGAAGAAAAAAAGTTTTTCTCACTTAAACTACTTTTTCGACCGATCGTTCCTATGGCAGCTATATGCTATAGTCATCCGATTCGGCCGGTTCCGACAAATGTGCAGCGAATTTGTACCAAAAGACTTCGTTCAAAGTTTGGTTAAGATGAGTTTAAAACTGACAGAGGAGATAGCATAGAAACAGACGGACAGACTGTCATGCTGATCAAGAATATATATACTTTGTGTGGTCGGAGATGCGTCCTTCTATGCGTTACAAACATCTGAACAATATTAATATGCACTCTACAAGGGTATTAAAATGGCATTACTTCGGGAATCACGTTCTTCAAAGTCCGACTGGGAGGGTACAGAGTATATTATAGTCGGGCTTTACCGACTTTCTCACTTGTTTTTTGTAAGAAATATGTAAGGTCATACGGGCTCCCCTTGATTCGTAAATTTATGGTGTATATTTAACGTGAAAAAAAATAAGTTGAAAAAGTTATGTTTAATGGGAGCGAAGAGGGTCCAAAATTTTTGATAAGTTTTCCAAATTTGTTCAAAAGTGGCAAATATTATATCAAAATCGCAATTTTTTGAAAAATTTTATAAATTGGCAGCCCGACGCATGTAGCACAGATTTCCTTATTGAAATTTTGATAAAGCTCAAGGAGAATGGGTAATTTTTAGTTTAGTTTTGTAGCCACGGGTGCTGTTTTATCTACCTGTTCAAGTTTAAAAATTTTCAGATAAAGAAACAAATTCTTAGTTAGTTTTCGATTTGATCACTTGGTTTTCGTTATTTTTATACCCTTGTAGAGGGTATGTTAAAATTGTAAAGATGTTTGTAACGCATAGAAGGAAGCATCTCTGACCATACAAAGTATATATATTATTGATCAGCATGATGAGCTGAGTTGACATAGCCATGTCCGCCTGTCCGTCCGTTTGTCCGTCCGTCCGTCTGTCCGTCTGTTTCTATGCTATCTCCTCCGTCAGTTTTAAAGCTATCTTAACCAAACTTTGCACGAAGCCTTTTGGTACAATTACGCTACACATTTGTCGCAACCAACCGGGTCGGATGATTATAGCATATAGCTGCCATAGGAACGATCGGTCGAAAAATGAGTTTTAGTGAGAAAAACTTTTTTCTTCTCAATGGTATCGTCTTCATACCTTCCACTTGTGAATATTATCAGTTTCCACACAACTTTGGGGAGTTTGGTCAAAATCGGATGAATATATCGAGTTTGGGAAATAACTCAGCTAAGAATGCTCGACGAAATCATTTAATTCCTTAATTTATATAAATTAGACAAGCTACAAGGGTATATAAACTTCGGTCGAGCCGAAGTTAGCTTTCCTCTATTTTTTTGTTGTTTTGTTTTTCAATATTTATCAGCTTCATTTTTGTATGGTTTTTGTTTATCTTTTATACAGAGACAAAAAACTATTTGGTAAATTAAGTACTTTTTATAAATCCGTTTCATCTGCTTAGGTGTATATCGAAATATTACAAACTAGGTGCGATAGCGCAACATTTTATAAGATAATACAAAATACGTTCGTTTACAAACTGACTTAAATAGGCGCACTGCACTACATTAACTACCTTACCGTACAAACTTAGATGCTAACAGAAGTCTTATCACACGCTGACAACGCTGCTGGGAAGGCGGCACACAACTAAGTACGTCTTACGAACCAGGCACACGATTCGGATGAGGACCAGAGCAGAAGGAGGTGAAGCCACAGCTGGAGGACAATTCAGCCGAGGCCAGACCACATCACAAATAAGGTGGCACCCAGAGCCAGGCCAAATACACACGGTCATCCTGGGAGGAATCCTCGGGCAGTTGGTATTCGAGTTCGATGTGTGTGTTTGTGGGGTATGGATGGGTGGGGGTGTCTTGTTCTTAGTTCTTCAGGTTGTGTGGGTCCCAAATGTGTTGTTGCTTAGAATCTAAATGGATATTTTTTTTGTCTGATTCGTTTATGGCTTAGGTCTAAAAGGGGGTTTCGATCTGATATTTGTTTCTCTGAATCTCTAGCGGTTATCACGTGTTAGGGAAATGGAAGTGTTAGGTGATTCACAATGTTTCGTTTACCATTCCCGCATTTTTCAATGCTGCAAAGAAAGTCAAAGAGAAAGAAATTCATTTCACCAATTTAGTAACCGTGATATGAATGAAGATCATGATAGTTAAAATCATGCTCCACCTCATGTTCATGCTCCTCGATTTGATGATGATGATGCTCTTGATGATGATGATGATGGATGGGCTCGTGATGGTGATCCTCCTCGATGTGCTTGTGTATGAACTCGGGCTGCTTGTAGGGGATGTGCTTCTCATGGATCTCGGGCACGTAATTTTCGATGCGCACATGTACAGGTTTTTCCACTGTGATCTTCACGGGGTATGGTACATGTTTCTCCACTTTCACGGGGATTTCCTTGATCACTGGATAGGGAGCGGGAACATGCACTTTGACTTCATAGGGCACTGGTTTCTCCACATGTACTGGGACGGGACGATCATAGGGCACATGCACTGGCACTGGTATCTTCTTGATGACTTGCACTGGCACTGGTTTGTCCACATAATGAGGCACTGGCTTGTCCACATAGTGTGGCACTGGCTTATCCACATGAACCTTGACAGGATAGTGCACCACTTTCTCCACAGTATAGGGCTTGTCCACATTCACATGCTTCTCCACCTTATAGTGGACGATCTTCTCCACAGGATAGGGGGCGGGAACATGAACCTTGACGGGCACATGAACCTGCTTCTCCACCGGATAAGGAGCTGGCACATGAACCTGTAAATTAGATAAATCCAAACAATTAGTGTAAGTTCTACGGCAAAGATCAATTGTTATTGCCTTACCTTGACTGGCACGGGACGGTCGTATGGAACATGCACGTTGTAATGCACCTTCTTCTCCACTGGATAGGGAGCTGGTATTTCCTCGGGTACTTTAACTATCTCTTTCACCTCATACGGGACGTGCTTGATCACAGGATAGGGCTTGGGTACCTTGACTTCGACGGGCACATGGATGAGTTTTTCCACAGGCACATGAACAATTTTCTCAATGGGCACTGGAACTGGCACTTCCTTGATCACTGTATGTGTCTTTTCCTCATGCACTGGATCATGTGGCACATGATGATGATGATAGTCCTCGTAGTCATGAAGTCCACGCTTGGATTTTGTTGTATCATCACTGTTGGCGGCTTCCGCTTCTTTCTGTTCGGCTGCAGAGCTCTTTTCGTCCTCAGCTTGGGTATATGTGGTGGCCAGGAGCAGGACCAAGGCCAGTGATGTCGCTGTGCGCTAAAGAAAAGTAAGGGAAGGGGGTGTGATCAGTTTTTAATGAATTTTATGTATTTAATAATTTAATTTAATATTGAGTACCTTCTAAATAATACCTATACAACAGCTCTGAGTCAACTATAGCAACTTTCAATGCTTATTGTTTACGCAGAACTTTTCGTAAGCTTTGTCAGCAAAGCGATGGTGAATCTTCGATGAAACAATTTTGGTAAACTACAACATCAGTGATGCAGTGTACAACATTAGCGAATCATGGAAAAAATTAAAATCAACCAGAATGAATCATTCTTGGAAACAAATATGGCCAGAATGCTTAAAATCTAAAGAGTCTGAAGTTTATTCTCGAGCAAAACATTTTCAGTTTAGCAAATGATATTGATTTAGAAGATTTAGTAGTAGGTGATTTAAAAGAGAGAAGATGATCTAGTTCGCAACCGAACAAACACTTGAGCCAGAGCCTGCTATATCCAGGCCACTAACAGCAAAAACCCTCTTTGATGATTTGTATGAAAATAATTAATTCGTTATACGGATTTTCGCTTTGCGGCCTACGTTTCGGAACGAAAAAATCAACTAGGTTTTCTCCCAATACGAAACACTCAGAAATTAATTTGTCAATATTTAAGAATATCGCCCTAGAATCGAAATCGCCTTAAAATTTAGAAAAACTTTCTATATTTAAAAAAAAAATGTTTGCGTTTTAGAAAAGTTACCTAAAATTAAGTTGCCAAATTTACACAAGGTGACAGAAAATTTAGAAACAAAATAAATACAAAAAAAAAGAATTAAAAATTAATTATTTAGAAAAAAAAACTTTCTAAAATTTAGAAAAATAAATTTTTTTCGTGAGTTTGCTTAATTGCCGTTTCGAATTTTTAGGGTAATTTCGCCTTTGATTTTAAAAAATATTTGTTAAAAATTTAGGGTATTTTGCCCTAAAATTAAGAAAACAATCCCTAATTTTAAGAAAGTTTTGCCAAAGAATCATAAAAAGACGAGAAGGCCAAGCTAATTTCGTTTGTGTCGAAGTTTTTATACCCTTGCAAATTCTGGATTCAAAATGTCAGAGTTTAAGAGCGCTTACAAAATCAAACATTTTTCTAACTTAAGCCACTTTTCCGTCAGATAAACATCTGATTTCGACCAAATTTCGCGAATCTTTTTGAAAACATATCAAATTAACAATCGCCGAATTTAAGAACGATAAAATTGAAAACAAAAAAGTTCTTCTCACTAAGACTCATTTTCAGTCAGTGAGTTTAAGGACGCTAACATTAAAAACCAAAAAAAAATCTTACTAGGAACCATTTTCGGCTGATCGGTCCTCTGGCATCCATAAGATCACCCGATGTCGATCAATTGTTTCCAATTAGTTTGAAAGCGTTTAATATTAAGAATCACCGACCTTAAGAACGATTTACTTGAAAACAAAGAAGTTTTTCTCAGTAAGACCAATTCTCCGACCGATGGTTCCTATGGCAGCTATAAGATATACTCATCCGATTTGACTCAAATTTGCAAATCTGTTTGAAAGCATATAGTATTAATAATATACAAGTTTAAGGACGCTTTCATTGAAAACAAAAATGTTTTTCTCACTAAGACCCATTTTCCGACCGATGGTTCCTATGGCAGCTATAAGATATAGTCATCAGATCCGGTTCCGACATATTAACAGCGTGCAGTAAAAAGAAGACTCTGTGAAAAATTTCAGCTCGATAGCTTTCAAACTGAGAGACTAGTTTGCGTAGAAACAGACAGACAGACAGACAGACGGACGGACAAGGCTCAATCGACTCAGCTCGTCGCCTTATCAAGAATATATATAGTTTATGGGGTCGGAAAAGAATATTTCTGGGCACAATTATTAAACCCTTTGGAAGGGTATAAAAATGATCCTACTGGGACTTGATCCCAGGCCTCGACGTTTGCTAAGCGAAAGTCTGGGGGACCAACAACCACAACCACTTTCGATGGTGGTCGTCTCTCTCCCCCCACCGATCAAGGATCGGCTTGTATATGTTACAGAGTCCAGCTCAGATTGGTTTTCACTTGGTTTTTGCACTACACTTTCAACGCTTGATCCTTCTGATACATACCATCAACTTCATGTTGCCCAATAAATATCGAGGAGGATTGACACACGTTCCGTATCGCACACACTCAATACAGCTCAACGGATAACGGTTTAATGATACCAACTGCACTAACCAAGCGCATTTTTATAGTTAAAGCCAAACTCAAACGCCAAACGCAGCGAAGCCGAAGACAAACAACAACATGTTTACATTTCAGCGATTTGCCATTTACCAATTATTCGAGGGAAATATGCTAATTATTCCATCATTTGGAATTTACAGTTTAACAGTTGAATCCAAACGTCATAATGCTTTATCGGAGGAGTCACGGAAATTTCTTCCAACCAATTTCCTACCCAAAACCAATTCTCGGTGTCCCAGAAATCTCTTTCGGTTGGTTTTAAATCTCTTGTGTTTGGTAATGAGATTTAGCGAAAATCACCACATAAACAAATTGGCCAAGCAAAATTAATTTTGTAAATGTAAACAACATAATTTTGCTGGAAAGGTTGCATCAAATGAATTAAATATTTAATTCTTTTTGATATTGAAATAAGCGTTTCAATAATTGTTGACACTTATGTCACCTTTAAAACTAGCGATATTTACTAAAATGTATGAAATACGGTCTCATGAATGTTCTGGCATGACGTAAAAGAAGACGCTTTGTAGATTGAAACGCGTGAACAAAAAACAAATTGGCTACAATATAAAAAAAAAAGAGGTTAGATAATCTGCAAATCACTTCTATTACAAGAAAGCCGGAAGGAGATTCTGCAGACACAAAGATGACGCAGCCCAGCTTAACAATTATACAGGCATCTAACATGCAAGAATTCTCAGCTCAAACAGCATGGCACTTGTGGCACGAGAGACTTGAGATTCATTTATGTGAGATTGGAGCTAAAACGGACGAAGCACGGAAGGCAACTTTGCTAAGGTTCATTGGCGCTGAGGCATACAGTGTGTTACACAGCCTCTGCAGCCCGAGTTTACTATCCAGTTAATCGTACAAGGAACTATGTACCATATTACACACCCATTATACTCCGTTCACGGTAGTTTTCCATGAGCGAAAACAGTTCCACACAGCATGTAAGAAGTCAAACGAGTTAGTTTCGGACTGGTACGCGCGGATCAAGAAACTGTAAGTTTGGCACGAACTTAGAGGTATTTGTTCTGAACAGGTTCACTGTTGGATTGCCGATTGAACCCTTTGACTCTGCGAGGAGGACGAGAGCATAACCTTGCAGCAAGCGTTAAGGAAAACTTTAATTTGCGAGACGAAAATGGCGGCAAAAACTTCACCAATGGAAATAACGATGACATAATAGGACACGCAAGCACCAAGGAGGCACTGATTAAGCGCAAGATAATAACGGACAGCCATGTTCCAGATGCGGCTGGCTAAATAACTCATTCAGCGAATGCAAATACACGGACAGCAAATGTCACAAATGCGGGAAGACGGGTCACTTAGCATCCGTATGCAAGACGAAGAACGGAAAGAACCTAAATGATGTATCCGTTTCAAGTAAAAATTGCAATTTAAGCAAAACAATTGATAAGCATATTTTCAGTATTTGGGCAGTTCAAATCGAAGGGTAGAAAAGGGAAGCAGCTTGTGACACTGGCACACCATATACCTTAATGCCTGTTTCGAAAATGAACGTATCGTTCTTATGACCGTGTAAGATGCCTTCTGTCAATTGGTCAATTGGACCATATTTCATAAGCCAAGACCTCTTCCACTTATGTGGAAAGAGAAGATGGAGCAGAAAATACGAAATCTAATAGATCAAGGTATGTTAGAAAAAGTGGACAACTCTGAATGGTAGTGGAATCTTAGTACCTGTTTTGAAGTCTAATGGAGATTTGAGAACTTGCGCAGACTACAAGGTTAATTTAAACAAGTTTCTATACTGAGAAAAAAATCAATCTAAAATCTAGATTGAAAATCTCGTTTTCAAGAACCTTGCAAGCTTAAACAAGAAAGAAAGTCGGTCAAGCCCGACTATAACATACTCTGCACCCTTAATGTCGCAGCTCGCATTTGGTCACGAGTTAATCGGCCAGTTAACATACAACGCACAACGCAGTGCGCTCTCTAAGTCTCTCTCTCTCTCTCTCTCTCTCTCACTAAGATTGCTTCTGCTGAACGCAATGTTTAGGTTATGGGTGGGGTGGGTGTTAACTGACCGTTTTTTGCTCATAACTTGAGTATCGTTCATCCGATCTTTATCATTCCTTCAGCAAATCGATAAATAATTTTGAGTACTAGATATCTCTAGAAAGTACGAACCTATCATCAAAACTGTAGGAGATATGACGTTTTGGAAAAATTGCGGGGGCGCGAGGGAGCGTGGCAAAAATTGAAAATAAACTTGATCTGCCTGCAAGTATAAGAAATATATGTCCCATACATGTCAAACCTCTATCTCTTACCATCTCTGAGATCTCTTCGTTCATACGGACAGACGGACATGGCTATATCGACTCGGCTGTTGATGCTGATCAAGAATATATATACTTTATAGGGTCGGAAATGATTCCTACTCCCTGTTACATACTTTTGCACAAACTTTATATACTCTATGAACAGAGGCAATCTTAGTAAGAGTGAGAGAGAGAGAGAGAGAAACTTAGTGAGCGCACCGCGTTGTGCACTCTAATAGTTTCTCTCTCTCTCTCTCACTAAGATTGCTTCTCTTGAACGGAACGTTGTGGTTATGGGTGGGGTGGGTGGGGGGTGTTAACTGGCCGTTTGACTCGTGAGCAAATGCGAGTGTAAGGGTACAGAGTATGTTATAGTCGGGCTTGACCGACTTTCTTTCTTGTTTATTAATTTATTAATTTAGACATACCCGGCAGGAATGCAATTTCTCGCGGCTATTAGCAGAAAGCTATTTAGCTTTTATTTTGACTAATTTATATTTTAAGCGAAATTACGCCTACTTTTTAACTTTTTATACCCTTGCAAAGGGTATTATAATTTTGCCCAGTAGTTTGCAACGCATAGAAATATTCATTTCCGACCCCATAAACTATATATATTCTTGATCAGGGCGACGAGCTGAGTCGATTGAGCTTTGTCTGTCTGTCCGTCTGTCTGTCCGTCTGTCCGTCTGTCTGTCCGTCTGTCTGTCTGTCCGTCTGTCTGTCCGTCTGTTTCTACGCGAACTAGTCTCTCAGTTTTAAAGCTATCGAGCTAAAATTTTGCAGAGAGTCTTCTTTTTACTGCACGCTGCTAATATGTCGGAACTGACCGGATCGGATGATTATATCTTATAGCTGCCATAGGAACCATCGGTCAAAAAATGGGTCTTAGTGAGAAAAACTTTTTTGTTCTTAATGTTAGCGTTCCCAAACGGTCATTATTAATATTATATGCTTTTAAACAGATTTGCAAGCTTTGGTCAAAATCGGATGACCATATCTTATAGCTGCCATAGGACCGATCGGTCGGAAAATGGGTCTTACTGAGAAAAGCTTTTTTGGTTACAATGTTAGCGTCCTCAAACTCGTCCCTCTTTAATATTATATGATTTCAAACAGATTCGCAAACTTTGGTCAAAATCTGATGACTATATCTTATAGGTCGAAAAATGGGTCTTAGTGAAAAAAAATTTTCTTTCATGTAAATCTTTCTTAAGGTCAGTGATTATTAGTATTAAACGCTTTCAAACTAATTTGAAAAATTTGGTCGAAATCAGATGACTTCAGGCTGCCATAGGACTTAACGGTCGGAAAATGAGTCTTAGTGAGAAAACCTTTTTTGTTTTCAATTTTATCGTTCTTAAACTTTTCGATTGTTAATTTAATATGTTTTTAAAAAGATTCGCGAAATTTGGTCGAAATCAGATGTTCATCTGACGGAAAATGGATTTTAGTTACAAAAGTTCTTGATTTTTATCTAAGCGTTCTTAAACTCTGTCATTTCAAAAACAGCTTTTGCAAGGGTATAAAAACTTCGGCACAGACGAAGTTAGCTTGGCCTTCTCGTTTCTACATCATTTTGTCATCATTTTTAGAAAATTATACAAATGAAAGGCAATATGAAGTGTCAAATCGTATGGAAGAAATGAAATCATTTTCTTCATTTCTTTGGTGGAAATTGACTATTAAACTTGAATTATAATTTGAAAATGCATCATAAACCATATAGCACAATCAAAAATTAAAATTTACATTAAGCATTAAATGAACTCATTATTAGAAAATCTGAATTTTATTTTTGCGAGAGATGCAGCCCTGTTTGAGGATATGGATTATTATCTTGGGCACAAACCCTATAGCTAGATTTTAAATAAGAAAATTAAATATCTTAAAGTTCTGTGACACCGACAGATTTTTCGAGCGTTTTGCAAACCAACCGAGACCAAAATCTCTAGAGATTTTCAGGACACCCCGTTTAAAACTTATAATTTTGAACCCTCTTGGTTGCTGCTCTTTCAACCTGTTCAAGTTTTAAAATTTTCGGATATTTGCAATGAAACAAATTCTTGGATAATTTTCGTTTTGATCACTTGGTTTTCGTTTTTATTGTTGTTTTTTTTGTTGTTTTGTTTTTCAATATTCATCAGCTTCATTTTTGTATGGTTTTTGTTTATCTTTTATACAGAGACAAAAAACTATTTGGTAAATTAAGTACTTTTTATAAATCCGTTTCATCTGCTTAGGTGTATAACGAAATATTACAAACTAGGTGCGATAGCGCAACATTTTATAAGATAATACAAAATACGTTCGTTTACAAACTGACTTAAATAGGCGCACTGCACTACATTAACTACCTTACCGTACAAACTTAGATGCTAACAGAAGTCTTATCACACGCTGACAACGCTGCTGGGAAGGCGGCACACAACTAAGTACGTCTTACGAACCAGGCACACGATTCGGATGAGGACCAGAGCAGAAGGAGGTGAAGCCACAGCTGGAGGACAATACAGCCGAGGCCAGACCACATCACAAAAAAGGTGGCACCCAGAGCCAGGCCAAATACACACGGTCATCCTGGGAGGAATCCTCGGGCAGTTGGTATTCGAGTTCGGTGTGTGTGATTGTGGGGTATGGATGGGTGGGGGTGTCTTGTTCTTAGTTCTTCAGGTTGTGTGGGTCCCAAATGTGTTGTTGCTTAGAATCTAAATGGATATTTTTTTTGTCTGATTCGTTTATGGCTTAGGTCTAAAAGGGGGTTTCGATCTGATATTTGTTTCTCTGAATCTCTAGCGGTTATCACGTGTTAGGGAAATGGAAGTGTTAGGTGATTCACAATGTTTCGTTTACCATTCCCGCATTTTTCAATGCTGCAAAGAAAGTCAAAGAGAAAGAAATTCATTTCACCAATTTAGTAACCGTGATATGAATGAAGATCATGATAGTTAAAATCATGCTCCACCTCATGTTCATGCTCCTCGATTTGATGATGATGATGCTCTTGATGATGATGATGATGGATGGGCTCGTGATGGTGATCCTCCTCGATGTGCTTGTGTATGAACTCGGGCTGCTTGTAGGGGATGTGCTTCTCATGGATCTCGGGCACGTGTTTCTCGATATGCACATGTACGGGTTTCTCCACTGCGATCTGCACGGGGTATGGTACATGTTTCTCCACTTTCACGGGGATTTCCTTGATCACTGGATAGGGAGCGGGAACATGCACTTTGACTTCATAGGGCACTGGTTTCTCCACATGCACTGGGACGGGACGATCATAGGGCACATGCACTGGCACTGGTATCTTCTTGATGACTGGCACTGGCACTGGTTTGTCCACATAATGAGGCACTGGCTTGTCGACATAGTGTGGCACTGGCTTATCCACATGAACCTTGACAGGATAGTGCACCACCTTCTCCACGGTATAGGGCTTGTCCACATGCACATGCTTCTCCACCTTATAGTGGACGATTTTCTCTACAGGATAGGGGGCGGGAACATGAACCTTGACGGGCACATGAACCTTCTTTTCCACTGGATAAGGAGCTGGCACATGAACCTGTAATTAAGTTTAATTAAAACAATTAGTGAAAATTCTACGGCAAAAATTAATTGCTTTTGCCTCACCTTGACTGGCACGGGACGGTCGTAGTGCACATGCACGGGGTAATGCACCTTCTTCTCTACGGGATAGGGAGCTGGTATTTCCACGGGCACTTTAACTATCTCTTTCACCTCATACGGGACGTGCTTGATCACGGGATAGGGCTTGGGTACCTTGACTTTGACGGGCACATGGATGTGTTTTTCCACAGGCACATGAACAATTTTCTCAATGGGCACCGGAACTGGCACTTTCTTGATGACTGTGAGTGTCTTTTCCTCATGCACTGGATAATGTGGCACATGATGATGATGATAGTCCTCGTAGTGATGAAGGCCACGCTTGGATTTTGTGGTATCATCACTGTTGGCGGCTTCCGCTTCTTTGGCCTCGGGTTCGGCTTTCTGTTCGGCTGCGGAGCTCTTTTCGTCCTCAGCTTGGGTAAATGTGGTGGCCAGGAGCAGGACCAAGGCCAGTGATGTCGCTGTGCGCTAAAGAAAAGTAAGGGAAAGGAGTTTGATCAGTTTTTCAAGAACTTAATATATCTTTTTATAAAAGATCTGGGGACTAGTTTACTATCAAGTTGTAGAAGAAGAACACAAGTTATGGCTGAGCGATTTGAGAACAGAATAGAAAATTTATTTAAAATCAAAATCACATCAGCCCAAAAGTATACTTCACTATACTGGCATTTCGCCCGCTGAGTGATTGATTTTAAAATTCTCAAGTCTTAATTCTGACCATGATCATTATAACTAGGCAAAATGGATTAGAAAATTGTGGCTTTGAGTGATGATTTCTATATTGCACTTTGGTATTTGTCGCCTCAAATCAATTTTTTTTTGTTTTTATTGATGATGAATTTTGCATTTCATTTCAGTTTTTTCTTTCTTAACAAGTTTGATTTATGTTTTTTAGAAGAATCTTAGAAATCGGACCATACTGTTGTTAAATCACAAAAACTTTAATAAATCAGTAAGTTTTTCTCCCAATAACTGGCTTTTTCTTGATTAATGCCAAATTTGGAAACAACATTTTAAACAAATCTGTTTTCGAATTGATCATTGAATTTTTATTACGATACTTTTTTTTCAATATTCAGTTTTGAGCTATTTTTTGTTTAGATTTTGTTGAAATCTTGGCAAACTATTTAATCCATGTGATTGCAACATATTCACACCATTCAGATAAATGCTCTTTAAATTTTTTTCGCATTTCAATATCTTTCACTTTGATTTAGTTCGCATTAATCAAGGATCGACTTGTATATGTTACAGAGTCCAGCTCAGATTGACTTTCACTTGGTTTTTGCACTACACTTTCAACACTTGATCCTTCTGATACATACCATCAACTTCATGTTGCCCAATTAAAGTATATCCTTCGCTGGGATATGTGGCACGCGGAGAACTGAAAATATCGAGGAGGATTTACACACGTTCCGTATCGCACACACTCAATACAGCTCAACGGTTAACGGTTTAATGATGCCAACTGCACTAACCGAGCGCACTTTTATAGTTAAAGCCAAAGTCAAACGCCAAACGCGGCGAAGCCGAAGACAAACAACAACAATAACAATAATAATCGCTGGCCACTGATGTTGGATTTGGATGGTGAATGGGATTCGTCGTGGCTTGCTTCGTTGAATTTTGGAGGCGCGAAGTCGACGCAGCCAAGCGCCAAATGCAGCGCCAACTAAAAAAAAGATTGCAATATCAAGAGAAGTGTTGGAAGGAACAGGGTGAGGCGGGGAGTCTCTATGGATGCGTGCCATTTTGCTGTTTAATTCGACTACCGTCAGCTGCTGCAAGTCAATGTACGTAAAAGGGGCTTGAGAAACCACAAACAGCACGAATATTTCTTGCGGGTAATTGAATAATACCCCAACTCGCTGGGCTCTTCACTTGATGAGTTGGTTAGGGGAGTTGAATTTTGTTTGCTGATGGTTTTATGCTAATCTTTCATGATTATGTGTTTTGTTGAGGATTACTTGTGATTGTGTGGAGGAGTTTTTATTTTTGGTATAATTTTTATGATGTTGATGTAAGATGAGGCAGCATTATAAAAAGGGCAAGAAAAAATTAATATATTTTCAATGCAGTCACATTTTATATCTTTGTCCAAAAATTCAAGCACCTAATATAAGAAATAATCATATGGTACCTACTTTTAACTTAGAAATAGATAGAAAAAGAGATAATGTCAAATTCCCTTTCTCTTGTGCGCAAAATTAAAAGCACACACGCCAAGAGATTTAGAGTAAATTTATGCGTTCTCTGTTGCAATATAAACATAACCAAAAAAAGACAATAAATGTACTACTTAGGATGGAATTCACAAGTATTTGTTAAAAATAATAACCATTCTCGGTTTTTAATGTCACAAGTTTTTAATTTATTCATGGCGTCGTCATTAAAATGACCACAAACGCTTGTTTTTCTCCTCCATGAGTGTGGTACTTTTCAACAGAGTCAAAATTCGATGGAAAAGAAAGTGTTTTAATTCGATCATTAATTCTGACTTCGAAAAAGATTCAAATGATGCATAAAAGGACAAGTATAAAATGGCTAAAATAACTTACCTGATAAAGGTTAAGGTCACAGATTTATTATCAAATATTTTGCACTTTTTATACTCTGTGAACCTTTGGTACACAAGTACAAAGTATGTAACTGGAAGAAGGAATCATTTTATGTATTCTTGATCAGCATCAACAGCCGAGTCGAGTCCTTATGAACAAAGAGATCTCAGAGATGGTAATAGATAGAGGTTTGACATGTATGGGACATATATTTCTTATACTTGCAGGCAGATCAAGTGAACTGTCAATTTTCGCAACGCCCCCTTCCGCCACCATAATTTGGAATAAAACGTCTTATCTCCCACAGTTTTGATGATAGATGGTTTTTACATTCTAAAAATAGTTAATAATTAGAATTATTTATCAATTTGCCAAAGAAATGATCAAGATCGGATGAACGATACTCATTAACTTTTTGCATTAAGCAAGACTTAGCGTCGTAACCATAGTTAAGAATGTACACAGTTGGCCGAGTGGACAAGACGTTTGCTTAGAAAATGTCGAGGCCTGGGACTGAAGCCCCGTAAGAGCAAAGATTTTCTTCTCCTTTCATCTTATTGTCTTTTTTGTTTTTAAAATTGCGGTTTATTTTCTTCACTTTAGGGTAAAATACGCTAAATTTTAAAGAAAATTTTAATAAAATAAAAAAATATTTTTCTAAAATTCAGAAATATTTTTCTTATAGATAGAAGTTTTTTCTAAATTTTAGGCCGATTTTCCTGTTTCTTTTTCCGGATTCCGTTTGTATTAAAGATAAAAAAATTTCAAACCAAAAAAATAAATTTAAGGTTTAATGGGTGATACGAAACTAAAAACAAGAAAGAAAGTCGGTCAAGCCAGACTCTAACATACTCTGTACCCTTAATGCCGCAGCTCTCATTTGCTCACGAGCTATACGCTGTTAGAAAGTATAATTTGAGTGGTTTTTTTATAGGCAATGGGAGTGAGGGCAACTTAACTTTGAGGGAATATCGTTGGACTGCGTTGGAGAGAGAGCGCATGCGCAGTTTTTCGTTGTCCGATGCGTACGAAAGTCAACAGCGTTTATGAATAAGTGTTTTTTCGTCACCTCCTTTAGCTCATGGGTGATAGTCGAGTGGGTTAAGCTGCCAGTCGCCTGTGTGTGTTTCAGTCTTTCGAGGTACCTAGTTCAAGTCCCAGAAAACTAAGTAAAAAAAAAAAATGTCTATGTGGCTATCTCAAAATCAATCACAGTTTAAAACAAAGTTGGGTTTTGATCTCACACCCCCACCCCATATATTCTTTATAAGTTTTTTATTTTGAGAACTATTCGTACTTGGATCAAGTACTGAAACTTTTGAATCAGGAATGTCGGCATCAAAAATTCACTCTCGGATCAAGAATTTCGGTCTTACGGTACTTTTGAGAACGAATGCTCTTGATTCAAGAGTGAAATTCTCTATTTGTTCTCTGAGTGTACTTTTCGGCTGTCCCACCTCAGGCACACAGGATGGTTATTAAACATTTCTTTAAATGAGTAACGGGTATATAGAAGTCGTTTAGAGCCGACTTTAACGTACGCTCTCGTTTTTATAAGAAAACAAACAACGATTTGGACCCTTAGTATTTGCTCGATTCAGACTCTTTGCTGCAGAGATGAATCGATCGTTATACCCAGAAAAATATCGAGACCGACTAACAAGAAAAGTTTTTATCAATCAAACTTCATTTCTTCATTTGTTGAAATTAGTGTTAACTTTTCTGTAATTTTAAAGCCAACCTTGAAGCTATGAAAAACCTGAACAATAACGCTACCACCGTAGCACTTACAACCTGCGATTATCTCAACTTATTTGAGCACTTTTCAGCCATTTAGTCATGGTAGCAAACCCAAAAAAATAAAAAAATAAACACAACCAACGGCCTTGACCAGAAATGCAATGAACCCTGGAAGTAGTCGTAAAAATGTGAAACGGTAAAGCGACTACTAAACCTTAAACAGTTATACGGCTTACACAGCCGTGGTGGTAAGCCACAAGAGGCTTTTTTTGTGAATGGCACATAAAATATCATAACTGTCATAGTTGGAGAGCATCCAAGACTTGAGACACCAGCTAGTAAATGGGCATGAAATGGCAATGCGATTGTTACACCAAAACGAACAAATGCAAATCAAAGACTTATTCTTCTGCTACAATTTGATGATAAATCGGCAGCTTTTCAACTTTGGACACTTTTGTTGACATCGAAATTTATGTAAATCTGCATTCAAAACTCTAAATACCACAAGGTCACCCAGCAAACAATTGAGGAATCAAACTCAATTCAAAGATGATTTCGAATGTGAAATATAACAAACAAACAAAATAACAAAAAGAGATGAAATTATCGGGTAATTAAGTCAAGGAAGTAATTGCATACGAACAATGATGTTGATGAAGACGACTTGTTGTCATAGTTGAAATTGTGTCTAAGTAGGAGTCGGGTGACATAATCATCAACAGCTTGTGCGCTGAATCTAACGTCAGCTCTCTTTATCTCTTTGGAAATGCGAATCGAACAATGTGGTCAAGACATGCAACAAACGTGCATTGAAACGAAATCGAAAGTTGCATGCAACACACAGGCAACATAACAAGTCACTGGGATAGCTTCACAATATGTGTGCCAAAGCCGCCGAAAACTGGTAGACCCATTGACATAATAACGAGGAAGGTAACCAGAGTAAGACCGAGACTGAAACTGGGTGGTGTCAATTACGCAGCACATGAAATGGAATCGAAACATTGCCTCGCTGTGTGTGTCTTAGGTTATGGTTGATGGTTGGATGGATGATACCGCAGCGCGTATGTGGAGCAATGACACAAGGCAACAAAATGACCGAGTGACACAGTCTCTTGGCTTAGCCCCCTTCCCCTTTCTGGGAGGTAGGGAAAACTGGTCTTGGTCATTCAAGCGTGAACGGCTTTGCAGGTGGCCGAAATGCAAAAGTAAAAGGATTTGTAATGGATGCATTGATTATGGTTGAAATATGACAGTTAAGTGACATTTAAGGAAGCCTTTTAGCTTGCTAAAGAAATTAACAATCATGTTTAGAGTTAATTGATTTTCATGTGCCTGAACTGCTTATTAAATTGGAAACTAACATTTATTTTTCAGTTAAATTGTCGAATCAAATATAGGTTTTAACTAATCAAGCAATAAACAGTCTCAGATTCTTAAAAATAACTTAAATGTAACGCGTCATTGATGTAGAAAACACATTATTCAAAGCATATGTCGAAGCATTAACTTGTCCCAAAAAAAAAACGAAAGAAACAAGTAAGAAAGTTGGTCAAGGCCGACTATAATATACTCATACCCCCCAAAATTTGAATATATCTGATCAATTCAAGTTAGAAGATGTGGCAAAGAAAGGATAAAGTGTGTGAAGTACAGCCAAGTGGCTTGGCGGCCGGTGCCACCCATCAAAATTGTTTGTTTTCCTTATAACTCGACTACCGTTCATCCGATCTTCACCATTCCTTTAGAGGATCGATAAATAATACTAATTACTAAATATCTTTAGAAGGTATGAACCATCTATCTACAAAACTGTGGGAGATATGACGTTTATAAAACAAGTAAGAAGATCGGTCAAGCCCGACTGTAATATACTCTGTACCTGCAGTAGCAGCGCTGCTGCTGCTCTGAGGCAGCGAACTTTCTTTTGGTCATGACCTGACCAATAGATGGCGTCACTACTTGCTTTGAACAATGCTGGCACCAGCGCTACGGCCGACAACGTTCTTTTGCTCATAACTTGAGTATCGTTCATCCGATCTTTATAATTTCTTTCGCAAATCGATAAATAATGCTAATAACTAAATATATTTTAAGGGTACAAACCATCTTTCATCAAAACTGTGGGAGATATGTCGTTTTTACCGAATTGCGGGAGCGGCAAGGGACGTGGCATAAATTAAAAATAAACTTGATCTGCTTGCAAGTATAAGAAGTATATGTCTTATACATTTATTTATTTAGTTTATAGTTTAACAATGTTCTGTCTGACTTTAAGAAGTTCTACACAGAAAAAAAATTAGATCCATGTCAATTTGATATGGGCTGGTTAATTTGACACTTTGTCAAATATCATTTTTTCATGTCATTTTTAAACTATAACGTCTCATATTAACCATAAATAATATCAATTTGTAAAATGATACTAGAAAAGATCATAAGGATATCCATAAAATTTTTGAAACAGTCACAAAGGGAAAGGGATGTATAGAAAATGCGAGAAAGGAAAGAGGCTAATACTGTTTCACATCGAAACTTCAAGCAACATAAAGAACTATATAAGTAGGCTTCCCTGTCAAGGCGGGGTCAAAAATGATAAATTTGTTCTTTTTCTGTTTCTATAAAAAAATAAATAATATGTAGTACTTAGTTAAAAAAAAAATAGTGTCATTTCCAATTCATTTTTTTTTCTTTGTTTAATAATTAAATTATAAAATTTCAATTTGATCTTACTAATATTATTTTGAAATAGTCGAAAGTTTCACATTGAAGTGTGTCATATCGGCTTTTGATTGATATGAAAAAATATATTATTGAGCCCCAGATCATATCATTATTTTTTCTGTGCACTTAGGAACGACAATAAACTATCTTTTATTAGAAACAAGGAGGAGTGTGGGGAGTAAATATGATAACTTAAGTCATAGTTTAAACAAAGGTTTCGAAAGGGTTCGTGATGAGCGTAGTTTGTTAGGCAAGGCTCTAGATAAATAGGATAAAAGTTTCTAGTAACGCGTTGTGGGACAGCAAGACTTATATTAGATAACAAAGCGATAGTGTCGATTACTCCTGACAGGAGTTTATGAATAAAAAGGACACCATGGCAAGTTCTGCGGTTCTTAAGGGAAGGCAGTTTGATTAAGCGTAAAATGTCCTCGTAAGGAGGAAGATGTGTGGACGGATCCCAGTTTAAGCCGCGGAGAGCTAAAATTAAGAACTGCTTCTGAACCGATTCCAGTTGATCTTGATATTTTTGGTAGTATGGAGACCAGATAAACGACCCATATTCAAGGAATGGTCTCACTAGGGAAACATAAAGTTGCTTAGTGACGTAGGGGTCATTAAATTCCTTGGACTATCGTTTAACGAACCCGAGAACTCCCATTGCCTTGTTTTGCGATGACCGCTATATGACTATTAAAACATAACTTGAGTACAAATTGTACACCCAAATCATCCACTTTATAGATTTGTTCCAATGAGATTATATCAATCATATAATCAAGCTCATATGGTTGATTACGACTAAAGGTCATACATTAACACTTGCAGATTATTAAGAGATAGCCTATTAACCGAGCACCAGGTGTGAAGAGAGTTTAAATTGGATTGGAGAAGGAGAGGACAAACTAAGTTTTAGGTCATCGGCAAACATAAATGCATGCGAATGGGATAATACCTGTGGGATATTATTTATGAAAAGGTTATATGGCAGAGGGCTTAAATGACTACCTTGGGGAACCTCAGATAGTACATTAATGGAGCTGGATAGTATTGATTTGAAACGAACCCGTTAAGATCGATCGCTTAAACATGGCTTCATCCAGTTGAGGAGGAGTGCGGTGAAGACGAGCAAACACAATTTATGTACTAAAAGATCATGATGTCAAAAGCCTTGCTGAAATCAGTATAAACTACATCATTCTGCTGCTTATTTAAAAATCCATTGTTTACAAGAGTAGTAAACTCCAGTAAATTCGTTGATATAGAGTGATTCTGCATGAAACAATGTTGAGATTTGGATACTCTGTGTACCTTTCCCAGCAAGCATCTTATGAAATTTCTGACCACACTCGAGTCTGTTTCGAGTCCGTTTTCTGATCATAAATGATACTTTTGTCGGGAGAAAATGGTACCCTAGCCGCGACTCTTCATAAAGAGTCGTTTTTAACCTGTTTTTTTGATCAGTTTCGACTCAATTTCGAGGCATTTGAGAGCCTTTTTCGTGTCGTTTTTTTATGAATCACATTTTGAGCAAATGCATGAGTCATTTTCGAGTCTTCCTTAAATCGCAAATTAAACTAATATCGTTTTAATCATCAGATGGGCTCGAAAAAGACTCACCAAGGTGAGAAATCACCTAATGATCTTCCAAATGCTAGGTGGGTTGGTACAGAGTATAAAAACGAAAAAGTTGATCGGCTTAAAAAAATTGGGTTTTTAATGGAAGTATAGAAAATAGAACAAAGTCAAAGCCAGCTTCTCTAAAGTTCAATCATTTCATTTCAACACCAAACATCTACACTTAATACTTTTTGCCTGATTAATACCTTTTCCTGAGGAATACTATGCATTAATAACATCTCCAGTCTCTCCTCAAAAATGTATCTTATCGACTTGTATTATTTGTAAATATTTGAAGGGCAGAGCCTCTTCCCTCTTCTCAATGCCAACATCAACATGATTTTAAAATTAAACTCCAACTCATGGTTAAACTTTTCAATCTACACATGGTCTGTTAATGGCTGCATGAATTGCTCGATTAACTATTCCAACTTCAACTGGTAAGAAAACTGTTAGATGCAATCGATGCCCTTTCAATTCGATGTAATTATCATCAACTAATCATCTCGCATCGCAGCAAAAGAGGTCAATGGCAAAAGCATTTGAACTCTGGTGTCTGACGGCGGCTTTCTATACTAACGAGTATGTACGTGCGATTCATACCCAAAAGTCCATGTCTTATGTTGGTCACATTGTCACGCACCGTTGAGCGTACGCTATGCTCAATTGAATCACAGAGCAAACCACAAAACCAGAAAAACTAACCATGAAGTCCACTGGATCAAGTTTTTTGTTTTTTTTTTTTTTTTCTTAGCTATTTCGTGGTTGGAGCTGACTGATTAATAAGGAAGTCAGAGCCTGCGACCCACCTGCGATTTTCCCAACTCCAAAAAAGCCAGTAAAACCAGTCAAAAACTATTTATTATCATAATAATTCCGCTTAAGGGGCTTTTGCGCGGCAGTTGCAAAGAAGGCAGCTGCAACTGGGGGAGTGATATCCAGCCAGTTTGACCCATTGACTCACTCACAACACGAACTCTTTTTCCAATTTGCATACGAAAAACTTAATTTAACCGAAAATAAATTGTTCAGATAGCTTTCCTTTTTAGTTTTTAGTGTTTTTAGACACGCTAATATACTTACATAAGAATAACCAAATTTATAGTAATAACATTTAAGTTGAAGTCAGGCCATTAATGTGAAAATACAAGGTTGGCCATATTCGACGGACCCATGTTTTATTTAAAAAGATCATAGAAAAACACAATACTTTTCTGTTTGTGATAAAAATGATTTGAATGGGTTCACGTAGATTTTTTTTACTCTGTACCAAAGGTAAACAGAGTATATTAAGTTTGTGCAAAAGTATGTAACAACCAGAAGGAACGAAGAGATGGTAAGAGATAGATGTTTGACATGTATGGGACATATATTTCTTATACTTCCAGGCAGATCAATTTTATTTTCAATTTTTGCACGCCCCCTCCCGCCCCCACAATTTGGAAAAAACTTCATATCTACCACAGTTTTGATGATAGATTGTTCTCACCTTCTAGAGATATCTAGTAATTTTTAGTAAATAAACTATTTATCGATTTGCTGAAGAGAACGATAAAGATCGGATGAACGATACTCAAGTTATGAGCAAAAAAAGGTAACCGGCACCTTCCCACCCCTGTATTCAAACAAACACAATCTTTGTGAGAGAGAGAGAGAAACTTAGAGATGAGCGTATAATTAGAATATTGCACGATAACCGCGTGACTCCTTGGATGTATTATAATAATATATTATAGTAGGGAGCAAATTAAGTGGTACAGAGTATGTTATAGTCGGGCTTGACCGACTTTCTTACTTGTTATACTCTGTACCGAAGGTACATAGAGTATATTAAGTTTGTGCAAAAGTATGTAACAGGGAGAAGGAATCATTTCCGACCGTATAAAGTATATATATTCTTGATCAGCATCAACAGCCGAGTCGATATAGCCATGTCCGTCTGTCCGTCTGTCTGTCTGTCTGTCTGTCTGTCTGTCTGTCTGTCTGTCTGTCTGTCTGTCTGTCCGTCCGTCCGTATGAACGAAGAGATCTCAGAGATGGTAAGAGATAGAGGTTTGACATGTATGGGACATATATTTCTTATACTTGCAGGCAGATCAAGTTTATTTTCAATTTTTGCCACGCCCCCTCGCGCCCCCGCAATTTGGAAAAAACGTCATATCTCCTACAGTTTTGATGATAGATGGTTCGTACCTTCTAGAGATATCTAGTACTCAAAATTATTTATCGATTTGCCGAAGGAATGATAAAGATCGGAAGAACGATACTCAAGTTATGAGCAAAAATCGGTCAGTTAACACCCCCCACCCACCCCACCCATAACCTAAGCATTGCGTTCAGCAGAAGCAATCTTAGTGAGAGAGCGATAGAGAGAGACTTAGAGAGCGCACTGCGTTGTGTGTGAACTGGCCGTTTGACTCGTGACCAAATGCGAGCTGCGACATTAAGGGTGCAGAGTATGTTATAGTCGGGCTTGACCGACTTTCTTACTTGTTTTACATCGGTTTTTGAATATGATATCTCGTAAACTCCATGGTTTTAGCCAACATTTCGGCCGGAACTGCGGCTATTTCTTGGCGGATATTGTTTTTCAGGTCTTCCAGCGTCCTTGGCTTGCTGATGTAAGCCTTCGATATCAAGTAGCCCCACAAAAAGAAGTCTGGAGGTGTTAAATCTGGCAAACGCGGCGGCCAGTCAAAGTCACAATTATTTGACATCAAACGCCCAGGGAACAATGACCTCAAAAAATCGATTGTAGCGGGGCTGTGTGTGGTGGAGCGGCATCTTGTTGAAACCAGTAGTGCGCCATACGCTTTCGACGAACAATTGGCATCAAAAAATTGGTTATCATATCGCCATAACGCTTCTGATTGAAGGTAACCATTTAAGCACAAACGCCTCATCAAACAGTGACTTTTTCATCGTGAAGAGGTACCTCTTGAATCTCTTGAAGATTTTCAGTGGCATAAATATACCGTTCCGTTCAACGTGAAATGAGATTCATCGGTCATGATGATTTTGTGCCAAAATTGCTCATCTTCACTTATTTCGATGATCCTTTGGACCCATTTAAATCGACGAGGCTTATCCTCAGGCAACAATTTTTGTATCAATTGAATCTTTTACGGAACAATTCTAAATCAACACGCGTCCTAAAGTGGTTTCGGATGTTCTTGGCGACGTCTCAACACTGACCCGTGCGAGTGCAATAATATTGTCATCCGATCGCCTTGGTCGCTTATTATTTGGCCTCTTTGCATTAGAAAGAGTGTCACCAGTTGTAAATCTTTCGTATAAACGTTAAATAGTGTACATAGACGGCGCACTTCTCACTTTATTTATTCTTTTAAATGCGTGTTGAGTTTTCACAATTGACTTGTTTTGTTGAATGTAAATTTCACAATCTGAGAGCAGAAAAATCTACTTGGACTGACGCTTCAAAAGCTGTCAAAAGCTATAGTGCTGCCAGATGGGTACGTCGAATATGGCCAACCCTGTATACTCGTATTAAATTAGAATTGAGAAATTTAAAATTGATCAATTTCACAATTTTCGATCCAGAAATTGCCATTATAACTTCTGATTGGGTTTAGTCATTATAAAAGCGTTTATTTATGCAAAAATAACTTTTAAATAAAACCAAATAATTATTTGTCTACATTAAATAGGTGATTAAATAGGTAAGTAGGTAAAAAACATTTTAATGATATGATTTCTCACTTATGAGCCCTACCAATAGTCGATGACTCTAAAGAAGGTATTTACTTTCGAAACGGTTTTTGAAAGACCGTTTCTTGGAACGAAGCACAAACCAAGCCTTCCCCCCAAAGCTAAGACCCCGCCACAACGCTTAAAGTTGCTTAAAATGCCTACTTTGAGCCTTCTTAGTCGTGTTTGTGGGGAATCCATTCATTTTGACTTTCTTTGATATTATCAATGGTTTAGTCGGGAGGAGCCCCCACTGGCTTCAATAAGGAATTATATGGTATCGCAATGGGCCTATTTTGTCGCCTAAGTGTAGATGAGCACGGCAAAGCGTCGATGTTTTTAGCGATGTATCGATGTTTGGAAGAAGTTTCAAACATCGATGTTTTTACTTTTCTACCATCTCGAAAAGCGTCGGCAGAGGTAGAGAGGGAATTGTAAGAGAACTTATTAAAATTTGTTATTTATAATCTAAATGTTTTACATTTTTAAAATCTGGCCACATTCTGCCAAAACAAAAGAATTGTTACTTGTGGTATTTTTTGTTTTGGCAGTTCCTTTTTTGAAGTGTATACTAGAGACCTGCACGGGTGATTTCGGAATCGTACGATTACGAGTAAAAATAACCGTTGTGTGAGTAAAATTATTTTTTTTTTATCTGTGTTATTTTTCACACTATGCCTAGTAATAATCGTGGCATCGTACGAGTATAATCACCTGCTTACTATGTTACTATAAGGATTGATTTGTAAAAGAACATTCAGGGATAAAATGATCACCAAATGCTTGCCCAAATCATGCATCACTCAGTGTCAGAGAGGGACAGTAACATTTTCTTGTCTTCTTGGGGAACCCTGGTATATTCCAACAGAAACTTCGTATGTTTTCTCTCTTCTCTTTCTCTCCTATGCCTCTTGCATGGCGACGAATGATCTCGTGTGCATCAGACAGCCACGAACACACACACGCAATAATCGGGTTTCTATTTCTTTGGTTGCTGTTTCGTTCGAAGTGGTATCAATTATCTTCTCATAATTTCGCCGTACATCCCTTGTCCCAGAAGTCCCGATTAGTTTTATTTAATATCTAAGTGTTTGTTCAAAATGTAAATAATTTCTGAAGTTAAATGATTATTTTTGATTATAACGATTACGTTGCCTACGATGCTACGATGCCAATTTGACAGCTAGGTAATCGGATAGTTGTTACTCATATTCGGCGATGCCAAACATGTTAAATTTTTATTTACTGGTGCAGGTCTGTAGAGTATACTAAGCTAAAGGCACCATGACTTTCTAGCCAACTAAATATTTATTGATTTAGTGTTTCAGTTTAATTAAGTTTTTAATGGTGAACAACATTAGGCTTGCAATTTATACTAACGTCCATCTCGCAGTTCCTTTCATAAGAGGCTAGCATCGCCTCGTTAAAAAGTTGTAAATTGCGAAAAATCTCAAACTCTGTTCCCAATTGCTTGGCCCTAAATGCAATAAAATTATGTTAAGTATAGACTTAGTTGTCGATTTGTGTACGTGCTCATAATTACAGCAACACCAAAAACAAAAGAAGAGAAACAAAGTTTGCAAATTGTTGTTGTTCTTTGGGTGTAAATTGCGTAAATTGAATAAATATTATGCTTTGTTCAGATTTGTATGTCGGGTACTTGAGTAGGTCTTGTTTTTTGCCATTTTACTTTGTACGTTTTGTAAATCGACGTATGTGTGTATTTTGGTCGGTCTTGTTTTTTTTATGAGTTGCTTTTTGTGCTGCACTGAGGCGTAGATGAAGTTGTGTTAATAGTGGGTAAAAGAGAGGAGCTTAAAAGGTTGAATAAAACTGGGGAAAGAACTTGACAACGAATACAACTATTCAGATTTACAAATGCAAAAATCTTGTTCCGATTGATCACTTAGCTAATTTCCGGCTCGCAACCATCTCTAGCACGGTTTAATGTTAAAGCTAGCTCTCGGTTGACTGTTAATTTGGGTATTAACTAATCGAAAGAAAGTGTAGCTAAATTCACCACCCAAACAATTTTGATTAGCAAAATAAAATTTGTAAATATAAGCAACAATATTTTTCTGAATGGATTGCATCAAATCAGTAAAATATTTTATATGCTTAAATATTGAAAATTGAATTTTTTCAAATATTCGCAGAAACAACCTAAAACAATTTTCAACTCAACCCCAGTCGGCATTTTAAGGCGCCAATTTGAAAAATGTACAACAAAAATGCTGCTAGGCATGCAAAATTAAGTTTTAATTGATATCAAAAGGCAACACGAAAAGATCTCTACAAATGCCACGCTCATTTTCATAGAAGTCAGGTCCACCTGCTTTCAAATCTGTTATCAGTTTTGCTACTTCACCCTCAGTTTCCACAGATATAGCCAAAAATGTGAACTTTGCTTATCTAGTGATATATTAGCTTATGTGGCCATTATATACAATCTGTCTACTTACCAGTTAAAGCGGTACATCAAAGTTTCATACAAAACCAGTTTAACTTTCTTAAAATCGAACAGGACCATGAAATACGCGCTCAAAGTTAATATCTACATTTTTTTTTCACATAAAATGTTCACCTT
>JBAMBO010004550.1:0-47514 GCA_037044535.1 Lordiphosa magnipectinata | reverse complement strand
GACCTGACTTCTATGAAAATGAGCATGGCATTTGTAGAGATCTTTTCGTGTTGCCTTGTGATATCATTTAAAATTTAATTTTGTAACCCCAGCAGCATTTTTGTTGTACATTTTTCAGGTTTTAGGTTGTTTCTGCGAATAATTGTAAAAATTCAATTTTCAATATTTAAGCATATAAAATATTTTACTGATTTGATGCAATCCATTCAGAAAAATATTGTTGCTTATATTTACAAATTTTATTTTGCTAATCAAAATTGTTTGGGTGGTGAATTGAGCTACAAGAGAGACTAGAAACAAACCGAAAGCGATTTCCGTTACAGCGAGAATTGGTCTTCTGTTGGAATTTGGTTGGAAAAGATTTCTTTCTTTCGATTAGTTAATACCCAAATTAACAGTCAACCGAGAGCTAGCTTTAACATTAAACCGTGCTAGAGATGATTGCGAGCCGGAAATTCACTAAGTGATCAATCGGAACAAGATTTTTGCATTTGTAAATTTGAATAGTTGTATTCGTTGTCAAGTTCTTTCCCCAGTTTTATTCAACCTTTTAAGCTCCTCTCTTTTACCCACTATTAACACAACTTCATCTACGCCTCAGTGCAGCACAAAAAGCAACTCATAAAAAAAACAAGACCGACCAAAATACACACATACGTCGATTTACAAAACGTACAAAGTAAAATGGCAAAAAACAAGACCTACTCAAGTACCCGACATACAAATCTGAACAAAGCATAATATTTATTCAATTTACGCAATTTACACCCAAAAAAAAGCAACAACAACAATTTGCAAACTTTGTTTCTCTTCTTTTGTTTTTGGTGTTGCTGTAATTATGAGCACGTACACAAATCGACAACTAAGTCTATACTTAACATAATTTTATTGCACTTAGGGCCAAGCAATTGGGAACAGAGTTTGAGATTTTTCGCAATTTACAACTTTTTAACGAGCCGGTGCTTGCCCCTTATGAAAGGAGCTGCGAGTTGGACGTTAGTATAAATTGCAATCCTAATGTTGTTCACCATTAAAAACTTAATTAAACTGAAACACTAAATCAATAAATATTTAGTTGGCTAGAAAGTCATGGTGCCTTTAGATTAGTATACACTACAGACCTGCACGAGTAAATAAAAACTTAACATGTTTGGCATCGCCGAATATGAGTAACAACTATCCGATTACCTAGCTGTCAAATTGGCATCGTAGCATCGTAGGCAACGTAATCGTTATAATCAAAAATAATCATTTAATTTCAGAAATTATTTACATTTTGAACAAACATTTAGATATTAAATAAAACTAATCGGGACTTCTGGGACAAGGGATGTACGGCGAAATTATGAGAAGATAATTGATACCACTTCGAACGAAACAGCAACCAAAGAAATAGAAACCCGATTATTGCGTGTGTGTGTTCGTGGCTGTCTGATGCACACGAGATCATTCGTCGCCATGCAAGAGGCATAGGAGAGAAAACATAACGAAGTTGCTGTTGGAACATACCAGGGTTCCCCAAGAAGAGAAGAAAATGTGACTGTCCCTTTCCGACACTCAGTGAATGCATGACTTTGGGCAAGCATTTGGTGATCATTTTATCCCTGAATTTTCTTTTACAAATCAAACCTTATAGTAACATAGTAAGCAGGTGATTATACTCGTACGATGCCATGATTATTACTAGGCATAATGTGAAAAATAACACAGATAAAAAAATAATAATTTTACTCACACAACGGTTATTTTTACTCGTAATCGTACGATTCCGGAATCACCCGTGCAGGTCTCTAGTATACACTTCAAAAAAGGAACTGCCTAAAACAAAAAATTTCACAAGTAACAATTCTTTTGTTTTGGCAGAATGTGGCCAGATTTTAAAAATGTAAAACATTTATATTATAAATAACAAATTTTAATAAGTTCTCTTACAATTTCCTCTCTACCTCTGCCGACGCTTTTCGAGATGGTAGAAAAGTAAAAACATCGATGTTTGAAACTTCTTCCAAACATCGATACATCGCTAAAAACATCGATGTTTTGCCGTGCTCTTCTACACTTAGGCCAAAATAGGCCCATTGCGATACCATATAATTCCTTATTGAAGCCAGTGGGGGCTCCTCCCGACTAAATCATTGATAATATCAAAGAAAGTCAAAATGAATGGATTTCCCACAAACACGACTAAGAAGGCTCAAAGTAGGCATTTTAAGCAACTTTAAGCGTTGTGGCGGGGTCTTAGCTTTGGGGGGAAGGCTTGGTTTGTGCTTCGTTCCAAGAAAAGGGGTCTTTCAAAAACCGTTTCGAAAGTAAATACCTTCTTTAGAGTCATCGACTATTGGTAGGGCTCATAAGTGAGAAATCATATCATTAAAATGTTTTTTACCTACTTACCTATTTAATCACCTATTTAATGTAGACAAATTATTATTTGGTTTTATTTAAAAATTATTTTTGCATAAATAAACGCTTTTATAATGACTAAACCCAATCAGAAGTTATAATGGCAATTTCTGGATCGAAAATTGTGAAATTAATCAATTTCAAATTTCTCAATTCTAATTTAATACGAGTATACAGGGTTGGCCATATTCGACGTACCCATCTGGCAGCACTATAGCTTTTGACAGCTTTTGAAGCGTCAGTCCAAGTAGATTTTTCTGCTCTCAGATTGTTGAAATTTACATTCAACAAAACAAGTCAATTGTGAAAACTCAACACGCATTTAAAAGAATAAATAAAGTGAGAAGTGCGCCGTCTATGTACACTATTTAACGTTTATACGAAAGATTTACAACTGGTGACACTCTTTCTAATGCAAAGAGGTCAAATAATAAGCGACCAAGGCGATCGGATGACAATATTATTGCACTCGCACGGGTCAGTGTTGAGACGTCGCCAAGAACATCCGAAACCACTTTAGGACGCGTGTTGATTTAGAATTGTTCCCGTAAAAGTTTCAATTGACACAAAAATTGTTGCCTGAGGATAAGCCTCGTCGATTAAAATGGGTCCAAAGGATCATCGAAATAAGTGAAGATAACGAGCAATTTTGGCACAAAATCATCATGACCGATGAATCTCATTTCACGTAGAACGGAACTACCGTTTTACCGTTTATGCCACTGAAAATCTTCAAGAGATTCAAGAGGTACCTCTTCACGATGAAAAAGTCACTGTTTGATGCGTCGTTTGTGCTTAAATGGTTACCGTCAATCAGAAGCGTTATGGCGATATGATAACCAATTTTTTGATGCCAATTGTTCGTCGAAAGCGTATGGCGCACTACTGGTTTCAACAAGATGCCGCTCCACCACACACAGCCCCGCTACAATCGATTTTTTGAGGTCATTGTTCCCTGGGCGTTTGATGTCAAAAAATTGTGACTTTGACTGGCCCCGCGTTTGCCAGATTCAACACCTCCAGACTTCTTTTTGTGGAGCTACTTGAAACCAAAGGCTTACATCAGCAAGCCAAGGACGCTGGAAGACCTGAAAAACAATATCCGCCAAGAAATAGCCGCAGTTCCGGCCGAAATGTTGGCTAAAACCATGGAATTTACGAGATATCATATTCAAAAACCGATTTAAAACAAGTGATAAAGTCGGTCAAGCCCGACTAAAACATACTCTGTACCAGTTAATTTGCTCCCTACTATAATATTATAATACATCCAAGGAGTCACGCGGTTATCGAGCAATATTCTAATTATACGCTCATCTCTAAGTTTCTCTCTCTCTCTCTCCCAAAGATTGTGTTTGCTTGAATACAGCGGTGGTTGGCGTGATTGGCGAGGGGTGGTGGGAGGGTGCCGGTTACCTTTTTTTTTGCTCATAACTTGAGTATCGTTCATCCGATCTTTATCGTTCCTTCAGCAAATCGATAAATAGTTTATTTACTAAAAATTACTAGATATCTCTAGAAGGTAAGAACAATCTATCATCAAAACTGTGGGAGATATGAACTTTTTTCCAAATTGCGGGGGCGGGAGGGGGCGTGCCAAAAATTGAAAATAAAATTGATCTGCCTGCAAGTATAAGAAATATATGTCCCATACATGTCAAACATCTATCTCTTACCATATCTTCGTTCCTTCTGGTTGTTACATACTTTTGCACAAACTTAATATACTCTGTGTACCTTTGGTACAGAGTATAAAAATCTACGTGAACCCATTTAAATTATTTTTATCACAAACAGAAAATAATTGTGTTTTTCTATAATCTTTTTAAATAAAACATGGGTCCGTCGAATATGGCCAACCTTGTATTTTCACATTAATGGCCTGAATTCAACTTAAATGTTATTACTATAAATTTGGTTATTCTTATGTAAGTATGTTAGCGTGTCTAAAAACACTAAAAACTAAAAAGAAAAGCTATCTGAACAATTTATTTTCGGTTAAATTAAGTTTTTCTTATGCAAATTGGAAAAAGAGTTCGTGTTGTGAGTGAGTCAATGGGTCAAACTGGCTGGATATCACGCCCCCCCCCCCAGACAGTTGCAGCTGCCTTCTTTGCAACTGCCGCGCAAAAGCCCCTTAAGCGGAATTATTATGATAATAAATAGTTTTTGACTGGTTTTACTGGCTTTTTTGGAGTTGTGAAAATCGCAGGTGGGTCGCAGGCTCTAACTTCCTTATTAATCAGTCAGCTCCAACCACGAAATAGCTAAAAAAAAAAAAAAAAAAAAACTTGATCCAGTGGACTTCATGGTTAGTTTTTCTGGTTTTGTGGTTTGCTCTGTGATTCAATTGAGCATAGCGTACGCTCAACGGTGCGTGACAATGTGACCAACATAAGACATGGACTTTTGGGTATGAATCGCACGTACATACTCGTTAGTATAGAAAGCCGCCGTCAGACACCAGAGTTCAAAAGCTTTTGCCATTGACCTCTTTTGCTGCGATGCGAGATGATTAGTTGATGATAATTACATCGAATTGAAAGGGCATCGATTGCATCTAACAGTTTTCTTACCAGTTGAAGTTGGAATAGTTAATCGAGCAATTCATGCAGCCATTAACAGACCATGTGTAGATTTAAAAGTTTAACCATGAGTTGGAGTTTAATTTAAAAATCATGTTGATGTTGGCATTGAAAAGAGGGAAAAGGCTCTGCCCTTCAAATATTTACAAATAATACAAGTCGATAAGATACGTTTTTGAGGAGAGACTGGAGATGTTATTAATGCGCAGTATTCCTCAAGAACATGCAGAGTTAAAAATGTTTGTCATAGTCAAAGAAATTTTTACTGTAAAAGGCTGGATTCCAGATGACATACATATTTATTTCGGAACAATGCTTCATTCAAATAAGACTGCAGTGTAATAGCATTCACATTTCAAAACATTTCAAAAGTGTTTCTATTCATGTGAAGTTTGACATAAAAATTTATTTTCGGGCGTTCTGGAAATAGGCCTAAAATAATAAAATATCCTATCAACTTTTTATTAAAAAGTATTAACGGTAGATATTTGGTGTTGAAGTGAAATGATTGAACTTTAGAGAAGCTGGCTTTGGCTTTTACTATTTTCTATACGAGAGCCCAATATTGCAATGACTTTTTATTCCTTCCATTAAAAAGCCAATTTTTTTAAGCCGATTAACTGTTTTTATACTCTGTAACAAAGGTACACAGAGTATATAAGACATCCAAACTACAACATTATTGTCGCTCGTTAATATCCAAATCTCAACATGGTTTCATGAAGAATCGCTCTATATCTACGAATTTACTGGAATTTACTACTCTTGTGAACAATGGATTTGTCAATAAGCAGCAGAATGATGTAGTTTATACTGATTTCTCCAAGGCTTTTGACATCATGATCTTTTACTGGATCAAGTCATATTTAAGCGATCGATCTTAACGGGTTCGTTTCAAATCAATACTATCCAGCTCCATTAATGTACTATCTGGGCTTCCCCAAGGTACTCATTTAGGCCCTCTACCATTTAACCGTTTCATAAATGATATCCCACAGGTTTTATCCCATTCGCATGCATTGATGTATGCCGATGACCTAAAACTTAGTTTGTCCTCTCCTCCTCCAATCCGATTTTAACTCTCTTCACACCTGGTGCTCGGTTAATAGGCTATCTCTTAATCTCTGCAAGTGTTAATGTATGACCTTTAGTCGTAATCAACCATATGAGCTTGATTATATGATTGATATAATCTCATTGGAACAAATCTATAAAGTGGATGATTTGGGTGTACAATTTGTACTCAAGTTATGTTTTAATAGTCATATAGCGGTCATCGCAAAACAAGGCAATGGGAGTTCTCGGGTTCGTTAAACGATAGTCCAAGGAATTTAATGACCCCTACGTCACTAAGAAACTTTATGTTTCCCTAGTGAGACCATTCCTTGAATATGGGTCGTTTATCTGGTCTCCATACTACCAAAAATATCAAGATCAACTGGAATCGGTTCAGAAGCAGTTCTTAATTTTAGCTCTCCGAGGCTTAAGCTGGGATTCTTCCATCCATCTTAATCCTTATGAGAACAAATTACGCCTAATCAACCTGCCTTCTCTTAAGAACCGCAGAACTTGCCAAAGGACACCATTTTTATTCATAAACTCCTGTCAGGAGAAATCGACTCTATCGCTTTGTTACCGTATATATAATATGTAAGTATTGCTGTCCCACAGCGCGTTACTAGAAACTTTTATCCTATTTATCTAGAGCCTTGCCTAACAAACTACGCTCATCACGAACCCTTTCGAAACCTTTGTTTAAACTATGACTTAAGTTATCATATTTACTCCCCACACTGCTCCTTGTTTCTAATAAAAGATAATTTATTGTCGTTCCTAAGTGCACAGAAAAAAATAATGATATGATCTGGGGCTCAATAATATATTTTTTCATATCAATCAAAAGCCGATATGACACACTTCAATGTGAAACTTTCGACTATTTCAAAATAATATTTGTAAGATCAAATTGATATTTTATAATTTACTTATTAAACAAAAAAAAAAAATGAATTGGATATGACACTATTTTTTTTTTTAACTAAGTACTACATATTATTTATTTTTTTATAGAAACAGAAAAAGAACAAATTTATCATTTTTGACCCCGCCTTGACAAGGGAAGCCTACTTATATAGTTCTTTATGTTGCTTGAAGTTTCGATGTGAAACAGTATTATCTCTTTCCTTTCTCGCATTTTCTATACATCCCTTTCCCTTTGTGACTGTTTCGAAAATTTAATGGATATTCTTATGATCTTTTCTAGTATCATTTGACAAATTGATATTATTTATGGTTAATATGAGACGTTATAGTTTAAAAATGACATGAAAAAAATGATATTTGACAAAGCTCTAAATTAACCAGCCCATATCAAATTGACATGGATCAAATTTTTTTTCTGTGTAGACCTTCTTAAAGTCAGACAGAACATCGTTAAACTATAAACTAAATAAATAAATGTATCAGACATATACTTCTTATACTTGCAAGCAGATCAAGTTTATTTTTAATTTATGCCACGTCCCTTGCCGCTCCCGCAATTCGGGAAAGACGACATATCTCCCACAGTTTTGATGAAAGATGGTTCGATCCGTTAAAAGATATTTAGTTATTAGCATTATTTATCGATTTTCGAAAGAAATTATAAAGATCGGATGAACGATACTCAAGTTATGAGCAAAAGAACGTTGGCGGCCGTTGCGCTGGTGCTAGCATTGTTCAAAGCAAGTAGTGACGCCATCTAATGGTCAAAAGAAAGTTCGCTGCCTCAGAGCAGCAGCAGCGCTGCTACTGCAGGTACAGAGTATATTACAGTCGGGCTTGACCGACCTTCTTACTTGTTTTTATAAACGTCATATCTGCCTCAGTTTTGTAGATAGATGGTTCATACCTTCTAAAGATATTTAGTAATTAGTATTATTTATCGATCCTCTAAGAGAATGGTGATGATCGGATGAACGGTAGTCGAGTTATAAGGAAAACAAACAATTTTGATGGGTGGCACCGGCCGCCAAGGCAGTGGGCTGTACTTCACACACTTTATCATTTCTTTGCCACATCTTCTTACTTAAATTGATCAGATATATACAAATTTTGGGGGGTACCAAGTATATTGAAGTCGGCCTTGACCAACTTTCTTACTTGTTTCTTTCGTTTTTTTTTTGTTCGGACAAGTTAATGCTTCGACATATGCTTTGAATAATGTGTTGTCTACATCAATGACGCGTTACATTTAAGTTATTTTTAAGAATCTGAGACTGTTTATTGCTTGATTAGTTTAAAACCTATATTTGATTCCACGATTTAACTGAAAAATAAATGTTAGTTTGCAATTTAATAAGCAGTTCAGGCACATAAAAATCAATTAACTCTAAACATGATTGTTAATTTCTTTAGCGAGCTAAAAGGCTTCCTTAAATGTCACTTAACTGTCATATTTCAACCATAATCAATGCATCCATTACAAATCCTTTTACTTTTGCATTTCGGCCACCTGCAAAGCCGTTCACTCTTGAATGACCAAGACCAGTTTTCCCTACCTCCCAGAAAGGGGAAGGGGGCTAAGCCAAGAGACTGTGTCACTCGGTCATTTTGTTGCCTTGTGTCATTGCTCCACATACGCGCTGCGGTATCATCCATCCAACCATCAACCATAACCTAAGACACACACAGCGAGGCAATGTTTCGATTTCATTTCATGTGCTGCGTAATTGACACCACCCAGTTTCAGTCTCGGTCTTACTCTGGTTACCTTCCTCGTTATTATGTCAATGGGTCTACCAGTTTTCGGCGGCTTTGGCACACATATTGTGAAGCTATCCCAGTGACTTGTTATGTTGCCTGTGTGTTGCATGCAACTTTCGATTTCGTTTCAATGCACGTTTGTTGCATGTCTTGACCACATTGTTCGATTCGCATTTCCAAAGAGATAAAGAGAGCTGACGTTAGATTCAGCGCACAAGCTGTTGATGATTATGTCACCCGACTCCTACTTAGACACAATTTCAACTATGACAACAAGTCGTCTTCATCAACATCATTGTTCGTATGCAATTACTTCCTTGACTTAATTACCCGATAATTTCATCTCTTTTTGTTATTTTGTTTGTTTGTTATATTTCACATTCGAAATCATCTTTGAATTGAGTTTGATTCCTCAATTGTTTGCTGGGTGACCTTGTGGTATTTAGAGTTGTGAATGAAGATTTACATAAATTTCGATGTCAACAAAAGTGTCCAAAGTTGAAAAGCTGCCGATTTATCATCAAATTGTAGCAGAAGAATAAGTCTTTGATTTGCATTTGTTCGTTTTGGTGTAACAATCGCATTGCCATTTCATGCCCATTTACTAGCTGGTGTCTCAAGTCTTGGATGCTCTCCAACTATGACAGTTATGATATTTTATGTGCCATTCACAAAAAAAGCCTCTTGTGGCTTACCACCACGGCTGTGTAAGCCGTATAACTGTTTAAGGTTTAGTAGTCGCTTTACCGTTTCACATTTTTACGACTACTTCCAGGGTTCATTGCATTTCTGGTCAAGGCCGTTGGTTGTGTTTATTTTTTTATTTTTTTGGGTTTGCTACCATGACTAAATGGCTGAAAAGTGCTCAAATAAGTTGAGATAATCGCAGGTTGTAAGTGCTACGGTGGTAGCGTTATTGTTCAGGTTTTTTCATAGCTTCAAGGTTGGCTTTAAAATTACAGAAAAGTTAACACTAATTTCAACAAATGAAGAAATGAAGTTTGATTGATAAAAACTTTTCTTGTTAGTCGGTCTCGATATTTTTCTGGGTATAACGATCGATTCATCTCTGCAGCAAAGAGTCTGAATCGAGCAAATAGTAAGAGTCCAAATCATTGTTTGTTTTCTTATAAAAACGAGAGCGTAAGTTAAAGTCGGCTCTAAACGACTTCTAAATACCCGTTACTCATGGAAAGAAATGTGTAATAACCTTCCTATGTGCCTGAGGTGGGACAGCCGAAAAGTACACTCAGAGAAAAAATAGAGAATTTCACTATTGAATCAAGAGCATTCGTTCTCAAAAGTACGGTAAGACTGAAAATTCTTAAACCAAGAGCGAAATTCTTGATCCAAGAGTGAATTTTTGATCCGGACATTCCTGATTCAAGAGTTTCAGCTCTTGATCCAAGTGTGAATAATTCGTGATTCAAGAGTTTCAGTACTTGATCCAAGTACGAATAATTCTCAAAATAAAAAACTTAAAAAGCATTTATGGGGTGGGGGTTTGAGACCACCACCCAACTTTGTTTTAAACTGTGATTGATTTTGATATAGCCACATAGACATTTTTTTTTTACTTAATTTTCTGGGACTTGAACTAGGTCCTCGAAAGACTGAAACACACCCAGGCGACTGGCAGCTTAACCCACTCGACTATCACCCATGAGCTAAACGAGGTGACGAAAAAACACATACATAAACGCTGTTGACTTTCGTACGCATAGGACAACGGAAAACTGCGCATGCGCTCTCTCTCCAACGTAGTCCAACGATATTCCCTCAAAGTTAAGTTGCCCTCACTCCCATTGCCTATAAAAAACCACTCAAATTATTCGTTCTAACAGCGTATAGCTCGTGAGCAAATGAGAGCTGCGTCATTAAGGGTACAGAGTATGTTAGAGTGTGGCTTGACCGACTTTCTTTCTTGTTTTTAGTTTCGTATCACCCATTAAACCTTAAATTAATTTTTTTGGTTTGAAATTTTATTATCTTTAATACAAAAGGAATCCGGAAAAAGAAACGGGGAAATCGGCCTAAAATTTAGAAAAAACATCTATCTATAAGAAAAATATTTCTGAATTTTAGAAAAGTTGACCTAAAAATTAATTTTTTAGAAAAAACTTTCTAAATTTTAGAAAAATATATTTATATTTTATTAAAATTTTGTTTAAAATTTAGCGTATTTTACCCTAAAGTGAAAAAAATTAACCGCAATTTTAAAAAAAAATTTTAAAAACAAAAAAACCAATAAGATGAAAGGAGAAGAAAATCTTTGCTCTTACGGGGCTTCAATCCCAGGCCTCGACATTTTCTAAGCAAACGTCTTGTCCACTCGACCAACTGTGTACATTCTTAACTATGGTTACGACGCTAAGTCTTGCTTAATGCAAAAAGTGAATGAGTATCGTTCATCCGATCTTGATCATTTCTTTGGCAAATAGATAAATAATTCTAATTATTAACTATTTTTAGAATGTAAAAACCATCTATCATCAAAACTGTGGGAGATATGACGTTTTATTCCAAATTATGGTGGTGGGAGGGGGCTTGGCGGAAATTGAAAGTTAACTTGATCTGCCTGCAAGTATAAGAAATATATGTCCCATACATGTCAAACCTCTATCTATTACCATCTCTGAGATCTGTTTGTTCATAAGCACTCGACTCGGCTGTTGATGCTGATCAAGAATATATAAAATGATTCCTTCTTCCAGTTACATACTTTGTACTTGTGTACCAAAGGTTCACAGAGTATAAAAAGTGCAAAATATTTGATAATAAATCTGTGACCTTAACCTTTATCAGGTAAGTTATTTTAGCCATTTTAAACTTGTCCTTTTATGCTTGAATATTTATATTTTTTAATTTTTATATTTGAATCTTTTTCGAAGTCAGAATAAATGATCGAATTAAAACACTTTCTTTTCCATCGAATTTTGACAATGTTGAAAAGTACCACACTCATGGAGGAGAAAAACAAGCGTTTGTGGTCATTTTAATGACGACGCCATGAATAAATTAAAAACTTGTGACATTAAAAACCGAGAATGGTTATTATTTTTAACAAATACTTGTGAATTCCATCCTAATTAGAACATTTATAGTCTTTTTTTGGTTATGTTTATATTGCAACAGAAAACGCATACTCTAAATCTCTTGGCGTGTGTGCTTTTAAATTTGCGCACAAGAGAAAGGGAATTTGACATTATCTCTTTTTCTATCTATTTCTAAGTTAAAAGTAGGTACCATATGATTATTTCTTATATTAGGTGATTAAATTTTGGGACAACCATATAAAATGTAACTGCATTGAAAATATATTAATTTTTTCTTCGAAATGATTTAAAAAATGTTGCCCTTTTTATAATGCTGCCTCATCTTACATCAACATCATAAAAATTATACCAAAAATAAAAACTCCTCCACACAATCACAAGTAATCCTCAACAAAACACATAATCATGAAAGATTAGCATAAAACCATCAGCAAACAAAATTCAACTCCCCTAACCAACTCATCAAGTGAAGAGCCCAGCGAGTTGGGGTATTATTCAATTACCCGCAAGAAATATTCGTGCTGTTTGTGGTTTCTCAAGCCCCTTTTACGTACATTGACTTGCAGCAGCTGACGGTAGTCGAATTAAACAGCAAAATGGCACGCATCCATAGAGACTCCCCGCCTCACCCTGTTCCTTCCAACACTTCTCTTGATATTGCAATCTTTTTTTTAGTTGGCGCTGCATTTGGCGCTTGGCTGCGTCGACTTCGCGCCTCCAAAATTCAACGAAGCAAGCCACGACGAATCCCATTCACCATCCAAATCCAACATCAGTGGCCAGCGATTATTATTGTTATTGTTGTTGTTTGTCTTCGGCTTCGCCGCGTTTGGCGTTTGACTTTGGCTTTAACTATAAAAGTGCGCTCGGTTAGTGCAGTTGGCATCATTAAACCGTTAACCGTTGAGCTGTATTGAGTGTGTGCGATACGGAACGTGTGTAAATCCTCCTCGATATTTTCAGTTCTCCGCGTGCCACATATCCCAGCGAAGGATATACTTAAATTGGGCAACATGAAGTTGATGGTATGTATCAGAAGGATCAAGTGTTGAAAGTGTAGTGCAAAAACAAAGTGAAACCCAATCTGAGCTGGACTCTGTAACATATACAAGTCGATCCTTGATTAATGCGAACTGAATTAAAGTGAAAAATATTGAAATTGCGAAAAAAAATTTATCTGAATGGTGTGAATATGTTGCAAATCACATGGATTAAATAGTTTGCCAAGATTTCAACAAAATCTAATCGAAAAATAGCTCAAAACTGAATATTGAAAAAAAAAGAATTGTAATAAAAATTCAATGATCAATTCGAAAACACATTTGCTTAAAATGTTGTTTCCAAATTTGGCATTAATCAAGAAAAAGCCACTTATTGAGGGAAAAACTTGCTGATTTATTGAAGTTTTTGTGATTTAACTACAGTATGGTCCGATTTCTAAGATTCTTCTAAAAAACATAAATCAAACTAGTTAAGAAAGAAAAAACTGAAATGTAATGCAAAATTCATTATCAATAAAAACAAAAAAAAATTTATTTGAGGCGACAAATACCAAAGTGCAATATACAAATCATCACTCAAAGCCACAATTTTCTAATCCATTTTGCCTAGTTAACATGAACATGGTCAGAATTAAGACTTGAGACTTTTTAAATCAATCACTCAACGGGCGAAATGCCAGTACAGTGAAGTATACTTTTGGGCTGATGTGATTTTGATTTTAAATAAATTTTCTTTTCTATTCTTATTGCTTATGTTCTTCTTCTACAACTTGATAGTAAACTAGTCCCCAGATCTTTTATAGAAAGATATATTAAATTCTTTAAAAACTGATCCAACTCCTTTCCCTTACTTTTCTTTAGCGCACAGCGACATCACTGGCCTTGGTCCTGCTCCTGGCCACCACATTTACCCAAGCTGAGGACGAAAAGAGCTCCGCAGCCGAACAGAAAGCCGAACCCGAGGCCAAAGAAGCGGAAGCCGCCAACAGTGATGATACAACAAAATCCAAGCGTGGCCTTCATCACTACGAGGACTATCATCATCATCATGTGCCACATTATCCAGTGCATGAGGAAAAGACACTCACAGTCATCAAGAAAGTGCCAGTTCCGGTGCCCATTGAGAAAATTGTTCATGTGCCTGTGGAAAAACACATCCATGTGCCCGTCAAAGTCAAGGTACCCAAGCCCTATCCCGTGATCAAGCACGTCCCGTATGAGGTGAAGGAGATAGTTAAAGTACCCGTGGAAATACCAGCTCCCTATCCAGTAGAGAAGAAGGTGCATTACCCCGTGCATGTGCACTACGACCGTCCCGTGCCAGTCAAGGTGAGGCAATAACAATTGATCTTTGCCGTAGAACTTACACTAATTGTTTTGATTTAACTAATTTACAGGTTCATGTGCCAGCTCCTTATCCAGTGGAGAAGAAGGTTCATGTGCCCGTCAAGGTTCATGTTCCCGCCCCCTATCCTGTGGAGAAGATCGTCCACTATAAGGTGGAGAAGCATGTGCATGTGGACAAGCCCTATACCGTGGAGAAAGTCGTGCACTATCCTGTCAAGGTTCATGTGGATAAGCCAGTGCCACACTATGTGGACAAGCCAGTGCCTCATTATGTGGACAAACCAGTGCCAGTGCCAGTCATCAAGAAGATACCAGTGCCAGTGCATGTGCCCTATGATCGTCCCGTCCCAGTGCATGTGGAGAAACCAGTGCCCTATGAAGTCAAAGTGCATGTTCCCGCTCCCTACCCAGTGATCAAGGAAATCCCCGTGAAAGTGGAGAAACATGTACCATACCCCGTGCAGATCGCAGTGGAGAAACCCGTACATGTGCATATCGAGAAACACGTGCCCGAGATCCATGAGAAGCACATCCCCTACAAGCAGCCCGAGTTCATACACAAGCACATCGAGGAGGATCACCATCACGAGCCCATCCATCATCATCATCAAGAGCATCATCATCATCAAATCGAGGAGCATGAACATGAGGTGGAGCATGATTTTAACTATCATGATCTTCATTCATATCACGGTTACTAAATTGGTGAAATGAATTTCTTTCTCTTTGACTTTCTTTGCAGCATTGAAAAATGCGGGAATGGTAAACGAAACATTGTGAATCACCTAACACTTCCATTTCCCTAACACGTGATAACCGCTAGAGATTCAGAGAAACAAATATCAGATCGAAACCCCCTTTTAGACCTAAGCCATAAACGAATCAGACAAAAAAAAAATATCCATTTAGATTCTAAGCAACAACACATTTGGGACCCACACAACCTGAAGAACTAAGAACAAGACACCCCCACCCATCCATACCCCACAAACACACACATCGAACTCGAATACCAACTGCCCGAGGATTCCTCCCAGGATGACCGTGTGTATTTGGCCTGGCTCTGGGTGCCACCTTTTTTGTGATGTGGTCTGGCCTCGGCTGTATTGTCCTCCAGCTGTGGCTTCACCTCCTTCTGCTCTGGTCCTCATCCGAATCGTGTGCCTGGTTCGTAAGACGTACTTAGTTGTGTGCCGCCTTCCCAGCAGCGTTGTCAGCGTGTGATAAGACTTCTGTTAGCATCTAAGTTTGTACGGTAAGGCAGTTAATGTAGTGCAGTGCGCCTATTTAAGTCAGTTTGTAAACGAACGTATTTTGTATTATCTTATAAAATGTTGCGCTATCGCACCTAGTTTGTAATATTTCGATATACACCTAAGCAGATGAAACGGATTTATAAAAAGTACTTAATTTACCAAATAGTTTTTTGTCTCTGTATAAAAGATAAACAAAAACCATACAAAAATGAAGCTGATGAATATTGAAAAACAAAATAACAAAAAAAAAAACAACAATAAAAACGAAAACCAAGTGATCAAAACGAAAATTATCCAAGAATTTGTTTCATTACAAATATCCGAAAATTTTAAAACTTGAACAGGTTGAAAGAGCAGCACCCAAGAGGGTTCAAAATAATAAGTTTTAAAGGGGGTGTCCTGAAAATCTCTAGAGATTTTGGTCTCGGTTGGTTTGCAAAACGCTCGAAAAATCTGTCGGTGTCACAGAACTTCAAGAAATTTTATTTTCTTATTTAATATCTAGCTAGAGGGTTTGTGCCCAAGATAATGATCCATATTCTCAAACAGGGCTGCATCTCCCGCACAAAAAAATTTCCGATTTAACTTAAACTAAACTAGTTTTAAAATGTTGTTGAATAATTTATCTGTATATTAGAATTTATTTGATCGAAAAGTTTTCTTTATTTTTTTTATTTCAAAATAAAATATGATACGTGACATTGCGAACGCGACACTTTTTTCCATCATTTTATTTATGTGGTTTCTGTATAATGCGAAGCAAAAACTTATGATTAATTGCAATCACATAGTTTCTCATGGGTTCTTACAATTCTTTTATACCCCTTTGTGCACTCAGAAAGATTTCAGATAGCAAAAGTAAGTGCAATCTATAGGCACTTTTGTCAAAAAAAAAAAAAAGTGCAATATTTATGTCCAAATCACGTTAATTCAATTTAATTGTTTCCCCTTGAAAATTTGATATAACAAAGTGATTTTAAGCACTTTTAATTTTTTGCTCTTAGTGGACCTTTTGGTGGAAATGCCCATATAGTCATCCGATTTCGACCAAATTTTGCGACTCTATTTGATCATACAGAATAAGTAATCAGTGAATTTAAAGACGCTAACATTAAAAACAAAACAAAATTTCTTACTAAGTACTATTTTCGACCAATCGGTCCTATGGCAACTAAGATATAGTCACCCGATATCGATCAACTTTTTCAAATTAGTTTGAAAGCGTTTAATATTATTAATCAACGACCTTAAGAACGATTCACTTGAAAACAAAAAAGGTGTTTTCCCTAAGACCCATTTTCCGACCGATCGGTCCTAAGGCAGCTATAAGATATAGTCATCCGATTTTGACCAAAGCTTGCCAATTTGTTTGAATGCATATAATATTATTAATGGACGAGTTAAGGGACACTTACATTGAAAACAAAAAAGTTTTTCTCAGTAAGACCCATTTTCCGACCGATGGTTCCTATGACAGCTATAAGATATAGTCATCCGATCTTCACCAAACTTTGCAAATCTGTCTGAAAGACTATAATATTAATAATGGCCGAGTTTAAGAATGCTAACATTGGAAACAAAAAAGTTTTTCTCACTAAGACCCATTTTTAGACCGATGGTTTCTATGCCTGCTATAAGATTTAGTCATCCGATCCGGTCGGTTCCGACATATTAGCAGCGTGCAGTAAAAAGAAGACTGTGCAAAGTTTCATCTCGATAGCTTTAAAACTGAGAGACTAGTTTGCGTCGAAACAGACGGACAGACAGACAGACAGACAGACGGACGGACAAAGCTCAATATTTCTATGCGTTGCAAACTTTTGGGCAAAATTATAATACCATTTGCAAGGGTATAATGATGCCAGTGGAAATGGGCTGTAAGTCTTATTCTCCAAAAATTAAACGCAAAATCCAAAAATATTTTCGCGCCAATCATGAACTTGGCAACCCTTAGCCCTTTTGTTGTTATCTACACAGAGAAAACGAAATTGGCTGCACGGCGCGAGTAGAAACGTCAATGCATAACGAAACGTATTGCGGCCTGGTAAATTGCACACGCTAAATGTAGAATGCAGAAAGCTACACGCCACGTGCAGAAAAACTGCATGTAACGTGTAGAAATTCAAAAACTAAGCGCCGCGTGTAGAAAAACTATATGCTGCGAGGGCAAAAGCAAAGTCTACACGGCAATTAAAAATCAGCTTATTTCCAAATAATTTCTACATTTTTAATGCAGCAATCTGAATACCACACGAACGTTTAGGTTTTCTACATTAACATTTGGATATTGAAATCCTACATGCGCTTGTAGAAATTCTAAACTAAAAATGTAGCTCTAAATCAGTACTGAATTCTTACATTTTTCGTTTAGAAAACTGCTCTCCACACGCGACGTGTAGGTTTTCTACATAAACGTTTAAAATTACAAATGCTGAATGCTTCATGTTGGAAATCTACACGAAACGTATGCAAATTTCAGTCCCGCCCTCATTTATATGAGCAGAGCACTGAATTCGAGCTTAAGAATTACAAGAAAGCAAAAATTGGTGTATGTTTTCAATACACGTAACACATTAGATGCCTTGCCATAGAGGCGCGGCGTAGCTCAGCCGTCTAAGGCGTCGCTCCCACCGAGTTTTTCAGTCCAAGGGTTCAAGTCCCCCAGAGTAAGTAGGAAAAAAAATTGAAATTTTTTTAATGAACAATTTTTAGAACCGAACTTCGTGGGTGGGAGGGGTGTGGGTTGGTCGTCCTCTCTTCTGCTCTGAGATGATGCATAGTGAAATAATTGAGCTTTCAAGGATGCTATAAACAAAAATCAAAAGTGCACTTTTTTTTGTAAATGAAAATGTAGGATTTCTACACGTTTTGACCGGGATTTTCAACCCATAACGTTTATGTAGCTTTTCAGCACGCTGCGTTTAGTTTTCAATTTTTCGAATAATTTTTGTTGTTTATTCCAGCGTTTCAATCTACAAAGAGTGTTTTTATTCGTCTTCTTTTGCGTCGTTGCTCGTCAGAACATTCATGTATTTCATACATTTTAGTTAATATCTATATTTTAAAAGGTGACCTAAGTGTCGATACTTAACATGCTCCCCCTAAGTCTTTACTTATAACATCATTTTTTTACATTTGTTCTTAAAACTTTGCCATCTTGACGTGGCCTGAAATTTCTTTTGGGAGTCATGCCGTTATTGTTATATTTAGACGAAGCAGCCGCACTATTTTCAATATTCAATGCATTAGCATCTTTGTGATTATTTGTTAGCACTGGTTCCTTGTTTAACAGGGTACCGTCTGTATCAACTGGTGCTCTGATCTGATCAGTGTGTCGCTTAATTATGCGCTTATTGTGAGTGAGATTACATAAATATGTTCGAGATCCTAATGGTTTTTCGATTGTGGCTGGTGAAAATGCAGGCTTTAGGATCCCCCAAAGAACTTAATACGATTACCTCTGGAATTATGAACACAGTGTTCCTGTTTCTATTAAATCGCTTGTCTTACCGTAGGCGGAGTCAGAAAATCTAACCTGGTTTTGAGACTCCTGCCAAAGAAAAGCTCTGCTGGAGTCACACCTGTAGTACAGTGCTTCGAGTTTCTGTAATCAGCCAGAAATCTGTTAGCAACAGTTTCCAGTTCTTCAGTAGGATTCTGATTGAGTGTGGCTTAAACCGACTTTTTGAGAGTTTTCACGAAAATATCTTCTTGACCATTTGTCGATGGATGACCTGGAGCAGTCAAAACTTGCTCAGCACCGTTCATCCCCAAAAAGATCTTAAACTCTTCGGATGTAAGCTGGCGTCCCTTGTCACTAACCAGTACATCAATTTATGCATATCTACAAAACAATTCTCTTAATTTTGCCACGGTAAAATTAGATGTAACCTGTCTTGTGATCATAACTTCTGCCCATTTGGAACATAAATCAACTATGGCCAAGAAATATTGATTTCTTATTGGTCCCGCAAAATCAACATGAATTCGTTTCCATGCTGAGACTTCCGGTCGGCACGGAACTAATGAGCTTTTAGTGGCATTTCGACACTGACTTCTCATTCTTTCTACGTCTTTATCAAGCCCTGGCCATCAAACGTAGGTTCTGGCTAAAGCTTAAGTTTTCACAACACCTAAGTGTGAAATATGAAGATGGTCAAGTACCTCTTCTTGTAGCTTCTGTGGTACTATTGTGCTATACTGGGAAATAGTTCCATTTTCTATTGTTTTCCGCAATTTCGACAACAGCAAATCTCATCTGGTTAGCTTTGCTATAAACTGAAAATTTAAGCTCAATGGGTTTAGTTGACTTATGAGGATAATCTAATTACATTCGTTTGATTGAACCTCTCCTTCAACCTGAGGAATTCTGAACTAAAATTGAAAATATTGGATGTGCGATTTGTATACAAGACACATGCAGACATTGATGAAGAGACAGATGCGCATACTAATAACTCAAGTTCATAGCTTAAGCAAAGTTCACACAGGCAAATAATTAGGCAAAATTTTGATTAAAATAGTCATGATTGAAGATTTTACAGGATTTAAAACTAAAACTATGATTTCTACATAAATGATTTGATCAAATATGGCCGGAATGTTCCCCAATTTGGCCTATATAGCTAAATTTTCATCGAAATTGGTAAAAATTATTTGCCTGTGTGGACTTAGCTTTAGACCTATTGCTTAATCTCCCATCATAGTAACAAGTTTTTCCGAAAAAAGATGCTTGTCCTCCTCTGTAAAATGTTTGCTTAATTTTTTAAAATTAGCGCCCAATAAACATAACAATAAACAGGCGATTGCAGAGGTGCTGCCAAACTACTATTAGTGCCTTCCCAGTCCTGCCGGTGTGACCGTGGCACAAATGACCAAATTGACAATCAACCTACATGAGACAACCAATTGCACAAAAACCACCTAGTTGCAAAATCAAGGTGGATTTCGATTTTAGCAAAAACAGGAACATGACACTACGGCCCTAAGTGTGCCCTTTACGTACTCAACCATAATTGAAGCCAGACAAAGTTATAACCACCTCTGCATTCTTGCAGAGGCCATTATGGTGAGAAGCGGTTTGTGGTCTGTCCTCAAGGTGAATTTTTGACCCAGTAAGTACTGGCGAAGCTTGGAAACCGAAAATATGATAGCTAAAGCTTCCTTTTCAATAGTAGTGTAGCGTCTTTCACTGTTTTGTAGTGCTCTGGATACAAAAGCAATAAGCTTTACCGTTCCATCTTTGAACTTGTGCGCAAGAATGTCTGCGACTGCTGTATTACATGCGTCTGTCGTCAATATTATTTCCAATTCTGAATTAAAATGCACTATAACATTGTCAGATGATATATCATCTTTAATAACCTTATACGCATTGGAACATTCTGAACTCCATTTAAGCTCGGAACCTCGATAAATTATACAAAGGATCCATTTTTTCTGCGAGCTTGTTAATGCGTTTGGAAAAGTAACTCACCATTCCGATAAAAGCTCTTACTTCCGAAACATTAGTCGTTGTCGGTGCGTTAATAGCGCAAGAAATTGTTTCATTGCTCTTACTAAGACCATTTTTATCAATGACAAATCCTAGATACTCGATCATTTTCTGAAGGAATTTACATTTTGCTGTGTTTAATTTTAGCCCTGCTGAATTCAGTTTGCTAATTACATTCCTAAGAGTACGAATATGAGTTTTCATATCAGGTCCTGTGATGGTAATGTCGTCTTGGTATGTAACTACAAACGGAATGCCTCTTTTGACCTTTAAAATTCGCACATGAGTGCCCCAAGTGCATAGCAATTGGGACTCTTCATCCAATAATAACTGGTTGTAGGATTGAGATACATCCACTTTCGTGAACAATTCGGCTTCTTCTAGAGCAGCAAAAATCAATCATCAATCTTTGGTAAAGGATACCTAAAGTCACATACACTGAGAAAAAAATCAAGATTATATTATAAAACCAAGATTATAATCTTGAAACGAGACGAAACGGTGTCAGAATTCGACAAATTTGAATTAAGATCGTTTATACAGATGAAACAATCTTATTTTTGTAAAAAAGGGGTGGGTCTGATTGGTTGGTTTAGTTAGTTGTTTTAGTTGATTATATAAATTGTAAATTATTAATCCGCCGATACTGGGACTTGAGCTCAGTACCTTCTGCGCACTGCAACACTGACACCACCGCTTTACCACCGAGTCAACTGTTAGGTCCAACCAGTTGCAGTATAAGAGCAGAGATTTTCGCAGTCTGAGTTCTTATACTGCAACTGGCTGCGCTTAACAATTAACCCCCTACGGGAAAATCGACTAATCGGCCATGCCAATGTGTTATTTAACGATGAGGTCGTGGTTTGAGTTCCAGGAGGGGTGCGTTGCATTGCAACCGAAAATTGTCAATTTTGGTTTTTTTTTGTTTTTTGTTAGCAAAATAAATCTATATATTATATATCAAAAAAAATTTCAACTGAAGCTTTACAGGCAACTGATAAGTTGCGAGATGATAAATCTTGTTTTTAAGATTTCTAAGCTCATTTCAAGGGCTTTCAATCTTGTTTTTTTAAGCTTGCAAGGTTCTTGAAAACGAGATTTTCAATCTAGATTTTAGATGGATTTTTTTTCTCAGTTCAGTTGCGCAAGATCTCAAATCTCCATTAGACTTCAAAACAGGTACTAAGATTTCACTACCATTCAGAGTTGTCCACTTTTTCTAACATACCTTGATCTATTAAGTTTCGTATTTTCTGCTCTATCTTCTCTTTCCACATAAGTGGAAGTGGTCTTGGCTTATGAAATATGGTCCAATTGACCAATTGACAGAAGGCATCTTACACGGTCTTAAGAACGATACGTTCATTTTCGAAACAGGCATTAAGGTATATGGTGTGCCAGTGTCACAAGCTGCTTCCATTTTCTACCCTTCGATTTGAACTGCCCAAATACTGAAAATATGCTCATCAATTGCTTTGCTTAAATTGCAATTTTTACTTGAAACGGATACATCAATTAGGTTCTTTCCGTTCTTCGTCTTGCATACGGGATGCTAAGTGACCCGTCTTCCCGCATTTGTGACATTTGCTGTCCGTGTATTTGCATTCGCTCAGTGAGTTATTTAGCCAGCCGCAGCTGGAACATGGCTGTCCTTTATTATCTTGCGCTTAATCAGTGCCTCCTTGGTGCTTGCGTGTCCTATTGATATAGTTGAACGCATCGTTGTCATCGTTATTTCCATTTGTGAAGTTTTTGCCGCCATTTTCGTCTCGCAAATTAAAGTTTTCCGTAACGCTTGCTGCAAGGTTATGCTCTCGTCCTCCTCGCAGAGTCAAAGAGTTCAATCGGCAATCCAACAGTGAACCTGTTCAGAACAAATACCTCTAAGTTCGTGCCAAACTTACAGTTTCTTGATATGCGCGTACCAATCCGCAACTAACTCGTTTGACTTCTTACATGCTGTATGGAACTGTTTTCGCTCATGGAAAACTACCGTGAGCGGAGTATAATGGGTGTGTAATATGGTACATAGTTCCTTGTACGATTTACTGGATAGTAAACTCGGACTGCAGAGGCTGTGCAATACACTTTATGCCTCAGCGCCAATGAACCTTAGCAAAGTTGCCTTCCGTGCTTCGTCCGTTTTAGCTCCAATCTCACATAAATGAATCTCAAGTCTCTCGTGCCACAAGTGCCATGCTGTTTGAGCTGAAAATTCTTGCATGTTAGATGCCTGTATAATTGTTAAGCTGGGCTGCGTCATCTTTGTGTCTGCAGAATCTCCTTCCGGCTTTCTTGTAATAGTATCTAACCTCTTTTTTTTTATTGTAGCCAATTTGTTTTTTGTTCACGCGTTTCAATCTACAAAGCGTCTTCTTTTACATCATGCCAGAACATTCATGTGACGGTATTTCATACATTTTAGTAAATATCGCTAGTTTTAAAGGTGACATAAGTGTCAACAATTATTGAAACGCTTATTTCAATATCAAAAAGAATTAAATATTTAATTCATTTGATGCAACCTATCCAAAAAAATTATGTTGTTTACATTTACAAAATTTATTTTGCTTGGCCAATTTGTTTATGTGGTGATTTTCGCTAAATCTCATTACCAAACACAAGAGATTTAAAACCAACCGAAAGAGATTTCTGGGACACCGAGAATTGGTTTTGGGTAGGAATTTGGTTGGAAGAAATTTCCGTGACTCCTCCGATAAAGCATTATGACGTTTGGATTCAACTGTTAAACTGTAAATTCCAAATGATGGAATAATTAGCATATTTCCCTCGAATAATTGGTAAATGGCAAATCGCTGAAATGTAAACATGTTGTTGTTTGTCTTCGGCTTCGCTGCGTTTGGCGTTTGGGTTTGGCTTTAACTATAAAAATGCGCTTGGTTAGTGCAGTTGGTATCATTAAACCGTTATCCGTTGAGCTGTATTGAGTGTGTGCGATACGGAACGTGTGTCAATCCTCCTCGATATTTATTGGGCAACATGAAGTTGATGGTATGTATCAGAAGGATCAAGCGTTGAAAGTGTAGTGCAAAAACCAAGTGAAAACCAATCTGAGCTGGACTCTGTAACATATACAAGCCGATCCTTGATCGGTGGGGGGAGAGAGACGACCACCATCGAAAGTGGTTGTGGTTGTTGGTCCCCCCCCCCCCCTCTCCCCGCCACCATCGAATCATCCTTCCATTACACCACCCACCTTTATTTTCTGCATGAACAATTTTTATTTTTTTAACCTTCTTTACTGAAAGACTTGAACTCGCGACCACTCACAAATACTGAACACACGGACGGACGCCTTAGCCCACTCGACTATTATCCTTAAGCAAGACGTAGCGTCCAAACCATAGTTAAGAATGTACGCTGTTGGTCGAGTGGACAAGACATTCGCTTAGCAAACGTCGAGGCCTGGGATCAAGTCCCAATAGGAGCATTTTTATACACTTCCAAAGGGTATAATAATTGTGCCCAGAAATATTCTTTTCCGACCCCATAAACTATATATATTCTTGATAAGGCGACGAGCTGAGTCGATTGAGCCTTGTCCGTTCGTCTGTCTGTCTGTCTGTCTGTTTCTACGCAAGCTAATCTCTCAGTTTGAAAGCTATCGAGCTGATATTTTTCACAGAGTCTTCTTTTTACTGCACGCTCGGAACCGGATCTGATGACTATATCTTATAGCTGCCATAGGAACCATCGTTCGGAAAATGGGTCTTAGTGAGAAAAGCTTTTTTGTTTTCAATGAAAGCGTCCTTAAACTTGTATATTATTAATATTATATGCTTTCAAACAGATTTGCAAATTTGGGTCAAATCGGATGACTATATCTTATAGCTGCCATAGGAACCATCGGTCGGAGAATTGGTCTTACTGAGAAAACACCTTTTTTGTTTTCAAGTAAATCGTTTTTAAGGTCGGTGATTCTTAATATTAAACGCTTTCAAACTAATTTGAAAAAATTGATCGACATCGGGTGATCTTATGGATGCCTGAGGACCGATCAGCCGAAAATGGTTCTTAGTAAGATTTTTTTTTGGTTTTTAATGTTAGCGTCCTTAAACTCACTGACTGAAAATGAGTCTTAGTGAGAAGAACTTTTTTGTTTTCAATTTTATCGTTCTTAAATTCGGCGATTGTTAATTTGATATGTTTTCAAAAAGATTCGCGAAATTTGGTCGAAATCAGATGTTTATCTGACGGAAAAGGGGTTTAAGTTAGAAAAATGTTTGATTTTGTAAGCGCTCTTAAACTCTGACATTTTGAAACCAGAATTTGCATGGGTATAAAAACTTCGACACAAACGAAATTAGCTTGGCCTTCTCGTCTTTTTATGTTTCTTTGGCAAAACTTTCTTAAAATTAGGGTTTGTTTTCTTAATTTTAGGGCAAAATACCCTAAATTTTTAACAAATATTTTCTAAAATCAAAGGCAAAATTACCCTAAGAATTGGAAAAGGCAATAAAGCAAACTCACGAAAAAAAATATATTTTTCTAAATTTTAGAAAGTTTTTTCTGAATAATTAATTTTTAATTTTTTTTTTTTATTATTTATTTTGTTTCTAAATTTTCTGTCACCTTGTGTAAATTAGGCAACTTAATTTTAGGTAACTTTTCTAAAACGCAGAAATTGTTTTCTTAAATATAGAAAGTTTTTCTAAATTTTAAGGCGATTTCGATTCTAGGGCGATTTTCTTAAATATTGAAAAATTAATTTCTGAGTGTATGACCAGGGCTTGTCAAGTTAAAAAAATTTGTACATATTGGGAGAAAACCTAGTTGATTTTTTCGTTCCGAAACGTATGCCGCAAAGCGAAAATCCGTATAACGAATTAATTATTTTCATACAAATCAGCAAGTAAGGTTTTTGCTGTTAGTGGCCTGGACATAGCAGGCTCTGGCTCAAGTGTTTGTTCGGTTGCGAACTAGATCAGCTTCTTTCTTTTAAATCACCTACTACTAAATCTTCTAAATCAATATCATTTGCTAAACTGAAAATGTTTTGCTCGAGCCGAAGGAACAGAATAAACTTCAGACTCTTTAGATTTTAAGCATTCTGGCCATATTTGTTTCCAAGAATGGTTCATTCTGGTTGATTTTAATTTTTTCCATGATTCGCTAATGTTGTACACTGCATCTCTGATGTTGTAGTTTATCAAAATTGTTTCATCGAAGATTCACCATCGCTTTGCTGACAAAGCTTACGAAAAGTTCTGCGTAAACAATAAGTATTGAAAGTTGCTATAGTTGAATCAGAGCTGTTGTATAGGTATTATTTAGAAGGTACTTAATATTAAATTAAATTATTAAATACATTAAATTCATTAAAAACTGATCACACCCCTTTCCCTTACTTTTCTTTAGCGCACAGCGACATCACTGGCCTTGGTCCTGCTCCTGGCCACCACATTTACCCAAGCTGAGGACGAAAAGAGCTCTGCAGCCGAACAGAAAGAAGCGGAAGCCGCCAACAGTGATGATACAACAAAATCCAAGCGTGGCCTTCATCACTACGAGGACTATCATCATCATCATGTGCCACATGATCCAGTGCATGAGGAAAAGACACATACAGTGATCAAGGAAGTGCCAGTTCCAGTGCCCATTGAGAAAATTGTTCATGTGCCTGTGGAAAAACTCATCCATGTGCCCGTCGAAGTCAAGGTACCCAAGCCCTATCCTGTGATCAAGCACGTCCCGTATGAGGTGAAAGAGATAGTTAAAGTGCCCGAGGAAATACCAGCTCCCTATCCAGTAGAGAAGAAGGTGCATTACAACGTGCATGTTCCATACGACCGTCCCGTGCCAGTCAAGGTGAGGCAATAACAATTGATCTTTGCCGAAGAACTTACACTAATTGTTTGGATTTATCTAATTTACAGGTTCATGTGCCAGCTCCTTATCCGGTGGAGAAGCAGGTTCATGTGCCCGTCAAGGTTCATGTTCCCGCCCCCTATCCTGTGGAGAAGATCGTCCACTATAAGGTGGAGAAGCATGTGAATGTGGACAAGCCCTATACTGTGGAGAAAGTGGTGCACTATCCTGTCAAGGTTCATGTGGATAAACCAGTGCCACACTATGTGGACAAGCCAGTGCCTCATTATGTGGACAAACCAGTGCCAGTGCAAGTCATCAAGAAGATACCAGTGCCAGTGCATGTGCCCTATGATCGTCCCGTCCCAGTGCATGTGGAGAAACCAGTGCCCTATGAAGTCAAAGTGCATGTTCCCGCTCCCTATCCAGTGATCAAGGAAATCCCCGTGAAAGTGGAGAAACATGTACCATACCCCGTGAAGATCACAGTGGAAAAACCTGTACATGTGCGCATCGAAAATTACGTGCCAGAGATCCATGAGAAGCACATCCCCTACAAGCAGCCCGAGTTCATACACAAGCACATCGAGGAGGATCACCATCACGAGCCCATCCATCATCATCATCAAGAGCATCATCATCATCAAATCGAGGAGCATGAACATGAGGTGGAGCATGATTTTAATTATCATGATCTTCATTCATATCACGGTTACTAAATTGGTGAAATGAATTTCTTTCTCTTTGACTTTCTTTGCAGCATTGAAAAATGTGGGAATGGTAAACGAAACATTGTGAATCACCTAACACTTCCATTTCCCTAACACGTGATAACCGCTAGAGATTCAGAGAAACAAATATCAGATCGAAACCCCCTTTTAGACCTAAGCCATAAACGAATCAGACAAAAAAAATATCCATTTAGATTCTAAGCAACAACACATTTGGGACCCACACAACCTGAAGAACTAAGAACAAGACACCCCCACCCATCCATACCCCACAAACACACACATCGAACTCGAATACCAACTGCCCGAGGATTCCTCCCAGGATGACCGTGTGTATTTGGCCTGGCTCTGGGTGCCACCTTTTTTGTGATGTGGTCTGGCCTCGGCTGAATTGTCCTCCAGCTGTGGCTTCACCTCCTTCTGCTCTGGTCCTCATCCGAATCGTGTGCCTGGTTCGTAAGACGTACTTAGTTGTGTGCCGCCTTCCCAGCAGCGTTGTCAGCGTGTGATAAGACTTCTGTTAGCATCTAAGTTTGTACGGTAAGGCAGTTAATGTAGTGCAGTGCGCCTATTTAAGTCAGTTTGTAAACGAACGTATTTTGTATTATCTTATAAAATGTTGCGCTATCGCACCTAGTTTGTAATATTTCGTTATACACCTAAGCAGATGAAACGGATTTATAAAAAGTACTTAATTTACCAAATAGTTTTTTGTCTCTGTATAAAAGATAAACAAAAACCATACAAAAATGAAGCTGATAAATATTGAAAAACAAAACAACAAAAAAAATAGAGGAAAGCTAACTTCGGCTCGACCGAAGTTTATATACCCTTGTAGCTTGTCTAATTTATATAAATTAAGGAATTAAATGATTTTCGTCGAGCATTCTTAGCTGAGTTATTTCCCAAACTCGATATATTCATCCGATTTTGACCAAACTCCCCAAAGTTGTGTGGAAACTGATAATATTCACAAGTGGAACCATTGAGAAGAAAAAAGTTTTTCTCACTAGAACTACTTTTCGACCGATAGTTCCTATGGCAGCTATAGTCCATAGTTATCCGATTTGGATCATACTTCGTGAAATTGGGTGGTAGCATATAATATTGATGCGTAACAAGTTTGGGAGCGATAGCATTAAAAACAAAAAAGTTTTCTATACTAAGACTTTTTTTCAGAAATATCTTTTGTATGGTAGCTATACTATATAGTTGGCCGATTTTCATAAAACTTGGTGGAATTGTGTAAAAGCATAGAAAATTACTTATAAATACGAGGATTGGGGACGTTTGCTTCGAAGACAAAAAAGTTTTTCTCATTAAAACTCATTTTTCGACCGATCGTTCCTATGGCAGCTATATGCTATAGTCATCCGACCCGGCCGGTTCCGACAAATGTGTAGCGTATTTGTACTAAAAGGCTTCGTGTAAAGTTTGGTTAAGATAGCTTTAAAACTGACGGAGGAGATAGCATAGAAACAGACGGACAGACGAACGGACGGACAGGCGGACATGGCTATGTCAACTCAGCTCATCATGCTGATCAATAATATATTTACTTTGTATGGTCGGAGATGCTTCCTTCTATGCGTTACAAACATCTTTACAATTTTAACATACCCTCTACAAGGGTATACAAATAACGAAAACCAAGTGATCAAATCGAAAACTAACTAAGAATTTGTTTCTTTATCTGAAAATTTTTAAACTTGAACAGGTAGATAAAACAGCACCCGTGGCTACAAAACTAAACTAAAAATTACCCATTCTCCTTGAGCTTTATCAAAATTTCAATAAGGAAATCTGTGCTACATGCATCGGGCTGCCAATTTATAAAATTTTTCAAAAAATTGCGATTTTGATTTAATATTTGCCACTTTTGAACAAAAATGGAAAACTTATCAAAAATTTTGGAGCCTCTTCGCTCCCATTAAACATAACTTTTTCATTTTATTTTTTTTCACGTTAAATATACACCATAAATTTACGAATCAAGGGGAGCCTGTATGAGCTTACACTTTTCTTACAAAAAACAAGTGAGAAAGTCGGTAAAGCCCGACTATCATATACTCTGTATCCTCCCAGTCGGACTTTGCAGAACGTGATTCCCAAAGTAATGCCATTTTTATACCCTTGTAGAGTGCATATTAATATTGTTCAGATGTTTGTAACGCATAGAAGGACGCATCTCCGACCATACAAAGTATATATATTCTTGATCAGCATGACTGTCTGTCCGTCTGTTTCTAAGCTATCTCCTCTGTCAGTTTTAAACTCATCTTAACCAAACTTTGAACGAAGTCTTTTGGTACAAATTCGATGCACATTTGTCAGAACCGGCCGAATCGGATGACTATAGCATATAGCTGCTATAGGAACGATCGGTCGAAAAAGTAGTTTGAGTGAGAAAAACTTTTTTTCTTCAACGCAAACGCCCCCAAACCTCGTATTAATAAGTTTTCTATGCTTTCACATAGTTCCACCAAGTTTTATAAAAATCGGACGACATTTTTTTTTTTTTTTGTAATGTTCATTTTTATTTCATTATCGATTATAAATGTACTTAATTGAACAAAGTGTTACTACTAATCTTAGGCTAGTCTCCTATTGAGCTCTCTGCTTAAATTATATGTGACTTAATGGTATTCCTTTTTCGAATTGAATTACTTACATCTCTACAAAATTTAAAACTAAATAGTGTTCTTAATAAATGGGGTTGCAGTGAAAAATGGAGAAAAAACAATGCGCCAGGGTTTATAGTTAAAATGAGGACAACTGTAAAGTATAGCTGCCATACAAAATATAGTTCTGAAAAAAAGTCTTAGTAGGAAAAACTTTTTTGTTTTCAATTCTATTGCTCCAAAACCTGTAAACAATCAGTATTATATGCTGCCCACACAAATCTTCTAAGTTTGATTCGAATCCGATGACTATAGAATATAGCTGTCATAGGAACGATCAGGTCGAAAAAGAAGTTCTAGTGAGAAAAACTTTTTTGTTTTCAATGGTAGCGTCTTAAAGCTTTCCAGTTATGAATATTATCGGTTTCGACACAATTTTGGGAAGTTTGGTCAAAATCTGATGAATATATCATATAGCTTCCAAATAACAAACAGGCAAGCAAATGGTCAAAGTAGTGGCGCCATCTATTGCTGAGTTTGGCAAAATAACAATTTTTCAAGCTATAAACTTCGGTCGAGCCGAAATTGGACTTCGTCTATTTTTTAAATCTAACTATGTGTCAACTAAGGTTTTAAGCCTCTTAAAAATCGGGAGGGTTTTTCTCTGGGACTCGAACCTGCGAGCTCACGAAGCTTGTTCATTAGGTCGTTGAGCCTAGGTTCAGGTTCGAAACAAGGATCAGGTCATTTTGTTAATCATTCAGCAAACTTTTGTTTTCAAATATATGTAGTGTAGTGTATTTCGTTTCGTCACAAAACACTTGTCGAAGTACTTTTACATTGGGCATAAAAAAAAATGCCTTAATTAGAAAATAAAAATATTTTTTTTTGAGCCGCAGCCTTTTTTGAGATTTGTGCTGCTCTTCAGGTTCTGGTTCGGGCAGCTGAAATAAATTGTCCCTGTTTGAACGACCCAAACCGGTTTGCAGACCTGGTGTCAACAAACAGCGGCTGGACATCGAATGCTGTGTTTGGAGTAAGTACAAGAACATGTGAATACTACATAGTTTCGGAAGTTTAAAAGAGTGCAGGGGGGGAGGATAGTTAAGTTGAAAAATTCATAGTTGGCGGCTTTGTTGGACAATTATCTAAGCCCAACTCCACATCAGATAGCTCAAACCTTGTAGGTGATGTAATTCGAGCCCTCTCAGTGCGTTAGACATAGTCCAAAAACAGAAAAATTGTTTTTTTTTTTATTATTTATTTTGTGTCTAAATTTTATTATTTATTTTATTTCTGAATTTTCTGTTACCTTATGTAAATTGGCAACTTAATTTAGATTGTGTAGATATCCTCATAGCTTATCTGTTTATGTAAGTTTGAGAGGAAAATTAAGTTCCGTATGAACTCAGGGCAAGAAATGTTGAACTTCATATGTTGCAGAAATCGTCATCGATTTTATGACAGCGGGGTCAATGGGATCCACCGTATTCACGACACATTGTTCCTTTCTACCAACCACTTTGCCGATTCTTGGATCGCCTCAAAGGACGAGAAATTTTTTGAACGCGATATCCGTAAGCTCCCTAAAAGATGAGGAAGAGTCGTAGCAAACTGTGGACTTTGAGTAAAATACATGCCACCATAGCGTAACCGTGTGACCACTTTGGCGATGTTCAACCGGAATCCGAACGATTCTTAGCAACGTTTTGTAACCATGAAAATTGTAGAACAATCACTCAAATATTCAGAGCGAGAGAAATATTATTCTCCCACCTACTATTTCCTGTAAACCGCAAGAAGTGTCTTGGAGGTAATCAATTTGGTGGTAATAACAAGATGACTATTGCTAATTTTAATTATAAATATTTATATTAAATCAGAGCACAATGGAAAGCAAGACTAGAATCAGTGAGTAATATATATTTCAATGATTTGTACTATTGCGATCCAGGGAAATATGCGAGTAAGTAACCCGAATCTGATTACAGATTCGACAAATTTCGACCTAGGGTTCGGTTGTTATGTAGCAACTATGTGAAATGTCAGTGGCAATAAGGCAATATTTTTCAAGAAATTATTAGCTTTTAATGAATATGTGAAAAAAGTGTTTGGTCGTAAAAGGGAAAGTTTTTACAGATTGGAATCGCTGTTTCTTTAAAAAGACTTGTACACGTCAAAGTCGAATTCTCCAAGATCTCAAGGGTATTCAGTTTTTATTAAGATACTTAATACAAATAAAGCCTTTAGTCCAGTGTATGTAGTTATTAAGCAATTAAATGCCACAATCACATATAACACTAAATTTCCCAACTAGTTAGCTTTACGCTTTGTACGGACCTCAGCTATAAAAATTAACACACAATAAACATCAAGCTCCATTCTCTTCAAGCCCATTAGCCAGATTTTTATTGCGTCTATTCTTTAAGCCTTGGTGTAGATCTGTCTTTGTGCATGGTGGCGATGGCGATGGCGATTACGACACCATTTTCAGTTCATTTCACTGTGCTGGCGATTATTTATTGCATAATCAATAAACTGCAAACGCTACAGTTGCATAAACAAAAGCTAGAGTTAGCCTCGATATGGTAATAAACCAGACTCCAGCCAGCTGCTCCAAAAAATATCGGTTAGCGGCACATGTCCTACAAACTGAGTAAGCCAAAAACGTGATAAATCCATGGCCCACTTTATTTAACCCACTCTGCAAATTGCTGGCGGCTTCAATGAAGCCGAAAATGCAAATTGAAACCGAATCTTTGCGGTGCCACAAGCCGACGCAACCACCAACCACTGAAAATAAAGATACAACTCTATGGATGTGAGTTTGTAAGTTGGTGGTGCTAATGAAAAGTAATGCCCAGGCTGCTCTGGGCTGCCAAGCGAAAAGCGCTATGATAAAGTAACAACCTGGTAAGGAAAATGTAATAAGCGCGTTCAACTGGCGCCTCCTTCTCCTAACTGTGGGCGAGACACTTTGAATATGCAATTATGGATGCAAGGCAATGTTTACCGCATTTGAAATTAGATAAGACGTTTATGACTTGATTTTTGTGCGATGCATGCTTCACCAGCTTAGGAGAAGGAGATACACAGCAGTATGTGTGCCAGTGTGTGAAAGTGAGTTGTAAAATATTAGCCAGGTGGTGCAGTTTAAATATTATGTATCGTAAGATTAGGTTATTTTTAGAAATACTTTATGGAATACACTTTAAAGCTTTCTATACGCAGTTGTGAAGTAACGACAAGTAATGTAAAATTTTCATATAAAACTTTTGACAAGAGAGCAGACGTAAAATATTTTGTATAAGATTTTTACTTTACTTGTCGTTACTTCACAACTGCGTAGAGGGTTTTAAGTTAAAAATTTTAGATTCAAATTTGATTGATCAATTTCAGTTTTTCAAATAGAAAAAACTCTTCGAAATAAAACACATAGTGTTGAGGTATTGTTTTTATTTCACAAAGCATTTAGTTCCAAAATTCAGAAAAACTAACTAACTAAAATAAAACCCATACATGTCAAGGAATCGTCCATTAAAATCTGTGAATAATCTAATACCCTTGTTCCATTGGCACATTCTAGAGTTCATCCGCGGGATGATCTAAATGACCTCATTCTTTCTGTGTATTTCCTCATAAGAGATGAATGTCCATTCGGTAGATTATCGGCAACGGATGATCAAGTCACTGTCATGGATGATCTAGCTACTGTCACGACATATCTATCTAGCTATCTTCCCCTAAAAGGCTAGATTTTCTATCGACATGCAATCGAACTGCCCAAGTGTTACCGATAGGAACAGCTGATTTGTCAATGGCGTTGCTATGGGCGGAGACGGGCTTAGCTCAGTGGGTGGGAGCATAGACTAGGAGATCTAGACTGAACGATTGCGGAGTCGACACCGCTTCTGTCAGAAATTAGTCAGCTGTTCGCTCTCATTTAAGTTCTCTGGATACATTTGGTCAGCTGTTCGCTCTCACTTACGCTCTCTGGATACATTTGGTAATATGTCCGTATCGCTCTAACCACTGTGCTTTCTTTTCCTACTGGCTCCGTAAAGTATCTTTTTGGGCACTATCGTTTAGCACCACCAAAATTGAGAAGCAGCGCAAACTTGTTCTCTAATACTCATTCTCCATGGTGGAAGTTGAGCACAGTACAACTGTATGGACCCCCTTTATTGAAAACCGGCTAGGCCAATGAGTTGTACATGGCCAAGGCAAGCGGCAATTGTCCCATTCTTGATTTTAGAAAGTTAAAATGCAGTAATATTTCTTATGTATGAATCCCGCAAACCTACTTTATCGTGGTGGGACTACCAGGAGGGCAAACTGCTTGACATGTGGATGGCGAACTTTGATTTACAATTGAAGACATAGCAATTCAACCAACTGTTTTTTTGTTAAAACAATTTTTTGCATATTCACGAAATATAATATCAAATTTTTCCTTGAAAGAGCTTGCATAGGACGCAGCCTACATTCCTTATGCTTTTTATAATCAAATTTATTTTATTTTTTCTGGTGCAAATTTATGAAACACGCAGAAGGAAGCATCTCCGCTTTCCACATAAAATATATACTATAGGTAGGTAGGTTTTATTATAATAATGGTACTCCATATCGCAGTTTTTTGGCTGTCGAGTACCATCTTTTAGGGACATGCAATTGCCCATTTTTCCATCATTAAAATCGATTTTAATTAAAATCTTCGGTGCGCTTTTAAAGATATTCCAGAATTAAGGCTTAACGCCTTCTGGAGGTACCTTAACCAATTGCCCGATTGAAGTGACTTTTTTTGTATTGCGTTCCCAATGAACTTGTCCACATTTGCTGAATTTTCCAGATTTTTATCTTAAACCCTTAAAATCTAAGATAAAATTGTTGACGTTGTGTGTTGCAAGTACAAAAGTACCCATAAAATACGAACCGAGGCTTTATTTGAAAAACTGGGTATGAGGTGATGCTTACAGAGGTCCTTTTATCATAATTTAAGGGGGTCATGCCGGGTTTTTTAAAAAAAGATGGATTTTGTCGAACTGTATTATATATGGCCTCTATATTTGAGCATGGAGCAATCGTTGACTTCTTCAGTATTCAGGAAGCGTTGCTTGAGGTGCAGATTTCTAATTTCGGTGACAATGGGGCACATGGCAATAAAATCCAGCACATCTTCGACAGCTCCAACGATACATAAGGTGCACTGTATGTTTGACGTTCCCATGTGGTGCTTATAGTTGAGTGGTAACATTTCCCAGCAAGCGCAACATATTAAGCTGATATGGTGCAGTGTATTTTCATTGCTAAAATAGTTTTTATCTCCTAGGCTTAAATTTAGTTTTCTATAGCTCGTTCGTGTAGTACTTTGCTCCGCCAGAGATCTGTACGAAGTCCTCGTTGAGTTGTAATTTTTTTCGATTATATCGCCTTTTCTTGTTAAACTAGCAGTGACTTCCAGCATGAGTTCATTGCCTTCATAGAGTCGCTTAGTTTTTCGTGCTTGTTCTGCTCAATTACCACTCCAAGTTAATTATGGTGAGAAACTTTTCCAGTACTTCCCCTTTCAAATGCCAGTTTTCAGTTGTTGCCGTGTGCCCTCTGCCGTCGCGAATTGTCAGTACTTTTGTTTTAGAGACGTTTGGCACTTTTGGCAGTAGCTTTGCAACGAGTTTATCATATTTTGAAGTCCTTTGGTTAATTCTGACATGACGACCATATCGTCAGCGTACATCAGGGCCTTAATTGTCTGACCTGCAAATTTGATTCCTCCAGGAAGAAAAGGAACTATATCGTCTATATACAATGAGAACAGTAGTAGTATAAACTACATATTCTTGATTACCAGCAATAGCCGAGTCAATATACCGTACTCAGATCAAGTTTATTTCAGATTTTGCAACTTGCTTTGTATAAAAGCGGATAGATAATTTTATGGAAATGCCACAAGGCAATCATAACACAAGGCAACAAAATTAGACTTTTTCCAGTATATTTATTTATTTTATTTATTTATTTAGAGTTGACAAAAAAAGGCTGTCAACGAAAATTTAAATACGTTACAAAAATTTTTATGAGCTAATGAAGCCTATCAAAGAAAATCTAATAAAATTACAAAATAAACTAATAACGACTCCGACACGGTGGAGGAATTTTATTTGCCCGTCCGGCCAGCTATGCCCCTATTCACAGCCAATTGTAGTCAGAGACGTTATTAGAACTAACAAAAACATTAATAGTACAGAGATCAAGAGAGGGAGAGAGAGAGAAAGAGAGAGAGAGAGAGAAAAAAACCAAAACCTACAGTTAAGTAGGAACAAAGGAGAAAAAAAAAAGGATGATATATTAAATTAAAAAAAAAAAAAAAAAACAGATAGAGAGAAAAATATCTTAAAGTAAACTTTAAAAATAAAAAATTTATACGAAAAACTTAAAACTAAATATGGAAAATCTCTGACCCGGTGGGGGAGGATTTTTTAGCCAGTCCGACAAGCTATGCCCCTACTCACAGCTGGGAGTGGTCAGAGATTTCCCGGAGATAATTATAGAGAGACGTTTTTAGAGAGAAGAGAGAGAGATCTGTTGAGAGCAGGTGATAGAGATCATTGTAATTTTGACATAAGACCCGAAAACGATTGTGCTGGGCATAATCAGTTGTGCATCTGGGCAAGATTAAAGGTAAATAGTTTCTAGTTGGCCTAGAAGGAACGGAAAAGTTAAGGCGACCTAAAAGTTCGGTAGAGTCTACATCACTAATGATTAGCTTATGAAGAAAAGAAACGCCTAGGACTGTTCTACGATCAGCTAACGAAGGAAGGTTAATAAGCAAGAGTCTACTGGAGTACGATGGCAGACGAAGGTTAGGGTCCCAATTTAGTCCACGAAGAGCAAAAAGCAAAAATTGCTTTTGTACTGATTCGATACGATCGATATGCTTTTTGTATTGCGGACACCAGACGGACGAGCAGTATTCAAGTACAGGACGGACTAGAGCAGTGTACAGGAGCTTTGTGGTGTAAGGATCATTAAATTCCTTCGACCAACGTTTAATGAATCCAAGTACACCATTCGCCCTATTAACAATAGAAGAGATATGAGGATTGGAACTCAATTTGGGGTCAAAAAGAATTCCAAGATCAACGACGGTAGATATTCGTTGCAGGGGTTCATTGCCAATCGTATAAATAGCCAGCGAAGGTTTGCAACGATGGAAAGTCATAAACATGCACTTGGAGCAGTTAAGGTATAAATGATTAACCAAGCACCAAGACTGCAAGGAGTTTAAATCATCTTGCAATCTAATGGAATGTGTCGGGTCATTGAAAGATAAAATAAGTTTAACGTCATCGGCATACATAAGTATCCGAGAGTAAGATAGTATTGTGGGTAGGTCATTAATAAAAAGAGTAAAAAACAAAAGACCAAGGTGACTACCTTGCGGTACACCGGACGTTACAGAGACGGGCTTTGAAGTGTCTGAACGTAATATAACTTTCTGGGTTCTATTTTTTAAATAGGACGAAATCCAGAGCAGAAAAGAGGCGGGAAATCCTAACCGATCAAGCTTATAGAGGAGAAGATCATGGTTTACAGAGTCAAAAGCCTAACTAAAGTCGGTGTAAATGACATCGGTTTGCTTTTTCTTAAGGAACCCATCATTAACCAATGAAGTAAATTCAAGCAAATTGGTCATAGTTGACCGACGCTTAATAAACCCATGCTGGAAAGGTGATAAAATCGATTTGCAATAATGCTGCAAGGTGGAGGTTATAATCTCTTCAAATACTTTAGGAATAGCGGAGAGCTTAGCTATGCCTCTGTAATTGGAAATATCCGATTTTCCACCTTTTTTATGAAGAGGAATGATATAGGACTCTTTCCAAAGAGTTGGAAAGACTGAAGAATCGAGTGATAGATTGAAAATCTTAAGCAAAGGTTTGCATAAGGAACTACAGCACTCTTTAAGAACACAACTAGGAATGTTGTCAGGGCCAGGGGAGTATGAGGATTTTAGAGATTTTAAATGCGAAAGTAGGGAGCTTTCACTAATCGAGGGAACACAAATCGAGTTAGAAGAAGGAATGGCATATGGATAAGAAGTGTTAATAAAGTGGATAGAGGAATACGTTGATTGAAAAAAGTCTGCGAATAGGTCGACGGCAGCAGAATCATTGCCAGCCTTTTGGTCACCCAGAAAAAAAGAAGAAGGTAGCGATGAAGATCTACGCTTAGAGTTCACAAAGCTATAGAATTGTTTAGGGTCCTCTGCAAATTGAATTTTGCACCGGGCAAGATAATTCTTATAGCACTCAGAGTTAAAAAGTGTAAAGTTGGATTTTGCTATTGAATATTTAGAGAATTCAACAGCCAAGCCAGATCGTTTATACTTTTTGAAGCATCTAGACTTAATATTTTTCAAATTAGAAAGTCTAGGGCAGTACCAAGGAGGATTAAGTGACGCGGGAGAAGCTACTCTATAAGGAACACAGATATCTAAGAGAGAATTAAGGGATTCGTAGAAAAAGGCAAGAGCAAAGTCAAAATCAACCGCATTGAACAGAGGTGACCAGTCTGTTGCACAAATTAGTTGATTTAATAATGTAAAGTTTCCTTTACGAAAACAACGACGAGGTTTATTAGGAATTTTAGAGGTTGATGAAGTAGTTTCAGAAACTGAAAGAGAGATTTCAAGAGTAGGATGGTAAATATCTTCGGGCAGTGATAGAGGGGCGGACCTAGAAACTACAGCATTAGTACTGTCAGCGACAAAGACAAGATCCAGCAATTTATTAAGATCGTTTGGAATTGAATTTATCTGAGACAAGGACATATCAAACAGATGATCTAAAAAGTCATGCTGTGTTGATGGCACAAGATAGGTTGACCCATTAAGATATGACCAGGCGATGTTTGGTAAATTGAAATCACCTACAACAACCAATGAGTCAATGTCTCGTAATTGGGCATAAACATCTTTTATACAAGTTATATGGTTCATATAAACTTGAATATCGGAAGAAGGAGGGATATAGGAGCAAGTAATATATAACGAGAAGGAAAGAAAAGAAACTTTTACGGCTACGAATTCCACACCATCAGGCAGACTTAGTGGAATTAATTCCGAACAGTGGCTAGTCTTCACTGCGATCAGTATTGAAGGGTTGGTGGTGATTCCAGATGATTTTCGTGTGCGGTTCCCCACAAAACGCCTCTAAAAAGGATCAAAAAAGCCATTTTTTGCAACTTTCAGCTCAAATTACAAAAAATCTCGACGTGATGGACCCTTTCTGAAAATAGATTCATATTCAGCACACGAAGATCACCTAGAACAGCGATGCGCAAGCCCTTGCTCCCATTGCTTCGAGATTTTTTTTCGGCAATTGGCGCCAGTCAGTCTCATAATTAACTGCGTGGCAATTAACTCGCTTCAAATTGTGAACAACAACAAAGTCAATGCGAATCGAAGCACGGCGCCTACAAGTCGCGCACACAGACAGCGCAACAGCTGCATTGATAACGGTTGTTTTTTCTGTTGTTGTTGCTCCCAAACTCAAATTTCATGCCCACCGCTGATCTACAATCACCACCTAACCTTCAATATACTGGGCCTTGTTGCCTAGTGTAAGCATCGCTTAACAATACATTTGTATATGTCAAATGTTACCTCGGAAATGGGTACCACACAATCATAAATTAATTGGCACATATAATGCCTCTTCTATAAGAGGTGTCACTATTGACACTGCCATTTTTTCAATTATATAATAATATTAAAATATTTTAAATTAATAATGATACAAAAATAAATTAAAAATGTTTTTGTCCAAGTTTCTTCGACATAAATTTTTTTTAATATTTTCTTATTATTTGTTTCCTTGCCCACTAAAATCTTATTGTTTTAATTTACTAAAATTGCCTTTACTAAAACTGAGTGATCTAAGTACACTAAGTGGTTTGCTTTTTACTCCTTCAATCGATTCGCTTGGTATATTAATTCATTCACACTCAGTCGTTTTGGAGTATTCAACATTTCGCATTCAGTGTCACATTCAAATTTTCTTCAGCTGAATTTTTATACTCTGTACCGAAGGTACATAGAGTATATTAAGTTTGTGCGAAAGTATGTAACAGGGAGAAGGAATCATTTCCGACTCTATAAAGTGTATATATATTCTTGATCAGCATCAACAGCCGAGTCGATATAGCCATGTCCGTCTGTCCGTCTGTCTGTCTGTCTGTCTGTCCTTCCGTATGAACAAAGAGATCTCAGAGATGGTAAGAGATAGAGGTTTGACATGTATGGGACATATATTTCTTATACTTGCAGGCAGATCAAGTTTATTTTCAATTTTTGCCACGCCCCCTCGCGCCCCCGCAATTTGGAAAAAACGTCATATCTCCTACAGTTTTGATGATAGATGGTTCGTACTTTCTAGAGATATCTAGTAATCTTGTAATATCTAGTAATTATTTATCGATTTGCTGAAGGAATGAAAAAGATCGGATGAACGATACTCAAGTTATGAGCAAAAAACGGTCAGTTAACACACCCGACCCACCCCACCCATAACCTAAGCATTGCGTTCAGCAGAAGCAATCTCACTGAGAGAGAGAGAGAGAGAGAGAGAGAGAGAGAGAGAGAGAGAGAAAGACTTAGAGAGCGCACTGCGTTGTGCGTTGATTGGCCGTTTGACTCGTGACCAAATGCGAGCTGCGACATCTCATGCAGACCTCTAGTACGTACTGGTATACCGAAATAAAACTGAAGATATCAAAATGCGTTCCCAATGAACCTGTCCGAATTCTCTGAATATTGTAGATTTTTATCTTGTTCCATTCATAAATAAGCTAAAATTGTTTTCGCAATTACAAATGCACCCATAGAACGCGAGCCTAGTCTTTAGTTAAAAAACTGGGTATGATGTAATGCTTCTAGTACCAGGTTTTTTTTTTAGTGTTGTACTATGTAATAAATTAATAAACCATCTTGGAATTTGACCCTCTTTTGAAGCCTTTCGCAATGACTTTATTAGTCTGCACCTCTACCTTGAAAGAACTCAAGTCTCAAAACCAAACCGCAGACTGGTTGTGCGTTGAAAACATAAGATCAACAATTAAAATGAAGCAATCCTATCCAAACCAAAAGAAATCAATCCATAACAGAGGACAGGCAATATGGTCAGTCATTGGCCACGCCATTTGCAGTTTGAATTCGCGTTTGTTTATTGACAGAAATAAATGTACATTTTCGTGGCGGAAAATCTTTAGAGTTTAATGGGTCAGACTGCCTGCATACGAGTACAACGAGTTTACACGAATGTTGTCTGGGCTTTGTCGTAACAGTTTTTCAGATTTGGCTTATTTAAATGACGGCCAGAAGAAACTGAAACCCGATGCCAGCCAAGTGGAAAGTGAATGCGGGAAATATCACAGACATGTGAGTTTTGGTTTTTGTTTTTGGTTTGTTACTTGTTCGATTTCATTTCTTTTTCGTGTGCTTGTATGGGTCAGCATTATTTATGTGGAGAGTTAGTGGGCCAAACGCGTAATCGTTGGCAATTTGATGAAAAAATGTTTGAATTCGTGTGTAAATTGTAATCGAAAATATAAAAATTTAATAATTACTTGGTTTTAGTAGCGATTTAAATTGTTGGGGTTTTCTAGTTAATGTTAGATAAGTGAATGGCTTAAAGCAGGGACGTAGTTGATGGGGTTTAGGTATAACATATTAATAGTTTTTAATGATCTCGTCAGAATGGGCAAAATTCAGTACCATCCAAGCCTTTATTGGCTTATATAATAATGTTTAATAAGATTTTTGACCCGGCACAACAAACACAACCCTCCAAACGCCTCCTTTTTTGTTATCTAGTTAAGCATGAGGGTCATTTCTCAGTTTTGGGTTATTAATCATAGTAACTACTTATTCCGTTTTATTTATTTTGCACCGATGCTACGTATAAGCCATTTCTCAGATCGAAGTAACATAATTTTCGTAACATTGCTTCGTATAAATAAGACATTTGTCACATAAGACATACACAAGTATTGAAGCGATGTGACCAAAATAGTTTCTAGTCGTTCTTAGAATAAGCCTTATCCCATGAGCTTATCAATTTTTTACAAATGGGTAACGAAGGTCCTCAAATCTCAGAACTCAGAACTCTTTCAAACCGATTTTATCAAACATTTTAAAATAAAAGTAAAATCAAAGTATTTGTTTGTGCTGGCTCAAAGGTCAGGATTGATTATTATTTAATGCAAATCAATACCATTTTTAAACAGAGATAACTCACAATATTGCGGAATAGCAATGGAAAGTCTGGCTGTTTCGGAATTTACCACAATTCACTCATTAGCAGACGTTGTTGCTTCTCACACTTCAAGCCCTAGTCAAACTCTCTATTTAAGCGGTCGAATTGGCCGAATAAAGACTTGAGAATTAAGCTTTTACAAATTTGAACCTGAGATTTCTGTTTGTGAAATTCAGCCTGAAATTAAGCTATGGGTTTTGAGGTGTGTTTTTCCAATTTGTTGCGAGTTATAAAGTTACAAGTATATAAGAGTAAAATGTTTCGCTCAACTTGAAGTTTTAATTTAACAATTTTAATTTTTTTACAAACAAAACTCATTAATAATATTGTAATTGTCGTTGCTGAATATAACAGGAATGGAAAGTTACAATACTTAAATATTGTATACGTTATTTCAAGTTGGACTTTTAAAACTAAACTATCATAATATTGTTGGGCTAAACTTTGGAAACTCTTAATTCATAAATAACCTTCCAAAGGAAGGGTAATCCAAAATAGGGCCTAATCTAATAAGACTGAGTACAATTCAATGGCAAGGAGAAATTTCATGTGAACCTTCGATTTTAACAGTTAAGTACTGTGCGTGTGCGAAGTCTGACAAGAAATTTTTCTCATACACAAAGCACATCGTAGGTTCACATTTCTAATAGACAACGACGAGCTAAGTAACTGTTCGACAACTCCTTCGCAGGATCTGTAGATTGTTAGTGGAAAACTGTCTAGTGTCTAATAGCTCTGTCGGCCTACGCATCACCAGCGACCAAGACTGCAGGAAATGCGTGGAACCAGGTGAGATCAAAATACTGAAACACTTCATAAGCCGCTGCCCGGCTCTCTCACGTGTGAGCCTAAGCTACCTCGGGAAGCCTGCGCTGGCATCACTGAACGATGCCTTCAATAAAGTCTGGATGGACTTTTAACCACAACGGACTTACTTAACCTAAACTAACCTAAAGGCAACATAAATATATTAAGGTGAAGCAGAAGGTTTGTTATAGGAACGGACTATATAATTCTCTGATTCTGTGTACTACACTGTTATACCCAAAAAAAACATAATAAAGGCACTTCACTTCAAGGCACTTATGAATTTAAATTATTCAGGTATATATTTATTTTATTTTCCCCAAACACAAATTTAATTTGTATTTTTTTTAATTGTTCCGACAACCAGTGTGGAAATGTACTGCAATACATTGTGAATGGCTGGATAAAACATATATACGAGTAAAAAAAAGCTAGCTCTACTGATGATATCCGTCAAAAGGAGCAATGAAGTCGTTTACCGATTACACTAGGTGTTCCGTTCCACTGTCACAATTCGAATCTGTCCCACTGTCAGCTCGTTCGATAACCACTATCATTGGAACCCTGCGTCGAGAGTCGAGAAGAGGAGAGGGAGACGAGAAATCGCGACCGAGAAAAAGCACATAAGAAGATAATATACGTCGATCTACAGCAGCAGCACACGCACACGTTCATCCGAACCATCCTTAATTTACTACATTAATTAAGTTTAATAATTCCATTTAAATTGCCAATTGAAGTCACATGTGTATGAAATAAAACTTAAAGTGGATTTAACTGATATTGGAAATTAAGGAGAGCCTTTTCCATACTATGACTGCCTCACATCCCAGCTGCTAAGGCGTTACAACTGCACACTAGGCAACAAGGTCTAGTATAATGAAGGGTGGTTAATGATTCTAGATACCAAAAAAAAGTCCAAACAAAAGTATAGGGTCCCCACAAATCGCGTCTGAAAAGGGTCAAAATATCTTTAAGCTCAAATTACTAAAAAGCTCGACCTGATGGACCTTTTCTCAAAACAGATTCGTTTTCAGCGCACGAAAATCGTCTAGAATCACCACCGACCCTTTAATATACTGGAAAAAGTCTAATTTTGTTGCCTTGTGTTATTAATGGTTTTTGAACAATAATGCACGAACGAAATCGTTCAATAAGGAGTCCGCTTGTGCTGGATCTTGGACGAGCCAAATTTATGTAACATCCAGAAGGGATATATCCCATAAGGATCGACATGTATGAGACATAAGGTCCTTAAAGTTTCAGGCAGATCAAGCTTTTTTTGAATTTTCGGTAAAAGATTGGATACCAAATAGTCAAGTTATGAGGGAAAGGAGGTTCGCAGCAGCAGAAATCTGTATACCGATATGTTTGCTATACTTGAAGAGGTTTTGACTTCTGAAGACTTTTAAGGACACTCGCGTTTTTGTAATGTTAAAATACAAGAAATATACACAAGTGCGCTTAGGAGTGGACTAAGGCACAAGGCAGCGAGCTTCCCTATTACATACCCTTCTATTTGCACACATTTCCCAGACAGTCAGTAACATTCGCGCCACCTTCCGGATAGCAAATTCACGCACTATAAGTGCCTACGCATACATAATATACATACCGCAAAAATTAATAATAATAATATTAACAATCATAATGTTATACCAACAAATACATTAAGTTGCCAAATTTACACAAGATGACAGAAAATTTAGAAACAAAATAAATAATAAAAAGATGAAAAAAAAAAATGTATTATGTATATGTCACTTTTTCGTTATTTTCTAGCTCCTTAGCTAAAAATTCCATTCCATCATCATAAGAAGAAGAACTTGGTGAAGAAGCATTGATGCTTTTATTTATTAGTTCCTTTTGACGATTATTCAATTTAGTAATATCAAAGAACATCTTAACCTAGAAGCCACAGCAGGTGGGACCATTATTTTGCCACATGTGTTTAAGCACTCGAGCCGAATCATTAATATGAGCTAATCTTCTTCTTCTTGGCTTTTTCCCCATATCATGAAAATTCTACACAAAGTTCAAATTATTTATATCATCTAAGTATTCATGTTGTTTCATATTTCATTTGCAGTTTGCAAATAACCATGCTTTTGTTCTAGGGTAAAAAATATTTGGTTTCTTGAATTCAATAACGCTGGTCAAAGAATCGAGATTGAACTTAAAATGTGAGAGCGTTTAGATTTTGCAGGACTTAAACCCAAAACTCTGGGTTCATATTGAAATTATTTGATCAAATATGTCCGAAAAGTTCCCTTATTTGGTGTATTTGTATCAAAATTTGGGCAAATCATTTACCTTAGCTTAAGCAATTTCTAAATATGTACGAGCAAATATTCTTTGGTATATCACCAAAGAAATAAACTAATATTTACTCAGAAAGATATACAAAATAAATGCCGGACTGCAAGAGCGCAAGGAGCATTACGTTCCCCTTAACCGCTCTACACTAAGCCTGTTTCGTTGTTTATAAAATTTCATTGAAATTTGTGTACTCACTTAATGTATGGAATATTTGCGGGTATATGATACTTGGCTCCCAAGTCAAAATCCTTTTCAGAGCGTAGTACAGGTGGCTTAATACCTGAATACTTTTCACTGCAAAAATTCAATTGGTTAATCCAGAGCTGAACTGGCTCAAACTAACCAGTGCTTACCGCAAATTCCAAAAATGGCAATTCATGGTGTGTTTATTTGCATTTCCACTGAACACATCGTAACGCCAATTATCCAAAGCCAAAGCAAAAGGCAGAAAAGCCACCTGAAAGATTTAAAACATGTAATTTGATTCGCTGTCTCTACCCAGCTAACTTACCTTATCAATGGCCATGGTAAACAAATAGTTGATATCATAGCTAGACTCGTCCAATGATCTCTGCAGTAATCCCAAAGTTTGCAAATGCTTTGGTGTCGAAACGGCCAAGCTAATGGCATCACCTACTGCTTGATGGAAAGCGGGATTGGCTCCATTTCTAAAGACCTTGGGCAGATGACGATATTGTAGAAAGTATTGTATATGTGCCATCTCATGGTGTACACTAATCAAACTCCTCTGATTGATATCCGTACAGAGTTTCACACGAAAGTCATGCCGATTACAAAAGTCCCAAGCGGAAGGCTCACACAGTACTCGCCTATCCAAAGGTTGCTCGAGCAAAGAATTTCTATAGAATTCTGGACCCACTGCCGACATGTTGATGGAGGTGAAAAACTCTTCAGCTAGCTGGAACATCAGTAGTGGGGTGTAACCCTGCTCCACCATGCGCGGCGTGACATCTATAAGCTTGCGCCCAGGATAGGGTATGAGTATATCCAGAATATTTGACCAGGATTGACCATACATATTGCCCAGTATGTGGGAGGGTAGCGGGGCAATGCGATTAATACGATCAGGTCCATAGTAATCTCTCAGTTTTCTGCGCACATACGAGTGCAGGCTTTCGTAAAGGGGACGTATTTGCTCCCACACTATGTCAACATCTTGACGGAAATTTCCGGACTCATAGGCGAGATACCAGTACTCTCCACCATTGGTCACATCTGGAAAAGGCAAAAGGTTCATAAAGTTCCCTTTAAAATCTATTGAACTCTACTCACTATTCACATAGGCCACATCCTGCATGACATCGATTAGCTGCTCGTAACTATCCCGCATACCACGACCCGCCTTCCTGTGATACTCCACCCAAGTATGTTGCAGTTCATCCCAGTCTCTGCTTTTGGCCATTATGTCCTTCAAATGGGGTATGTAATGTAAGTCACATTGGAAGGGCTGTTGATAGGCACAAATACCAGCGCCATTGTACAAGAAGAGCATCTCGTTCAACAGACGATTGTACTAGGGTGAAATCATAAAGGAAACCATTTTGCAAAGGGTTGAGATGTAGAGCTTACTCTGTCCAAAATATCCAGGGGTAAAGCATTGGGACCAACTTCCGATTGCAGCATCAATTGACGGTAGAGACGACGATCAAAGATGAGATCCTTATTAATGCGCTTTGATTGCTCCGCCGTAATACGCTGGAATTCCACATAGCGTTGTTGGGCATTGAGCTGAGCAAGTGGAAAGATAAACGTTTATTTACCAAGCAGACAGACAAATAGAACAACAATCGGGTCACGACCAATCTATGGAAAAAACTAGCTATGGTTCTATTGATATTTCTACTATCTGACTTCCGAAATAATGTTAAAGTTTGGTTTGCATTGAACCCATTGTTGTGGCTAGATCTTTGGTTTGTAAATTGTTAAAAAAAATTAATTTTTCCAGCAGTGCGATGGACCGTCAAGATTACACATAGCAGCCATAAA
>JBAMBO010004549.1:0-59923 GCA_037044535.1 Lordiphosa magnipectinata | reverse complement strand
TGGACCAGCCTTACAGTTTTACTGGCGTTTTCAACGGACAAATAATCGTTCCAACTGGTCTCAACTATGTGATGGTTTGCGAGAGAGATATAGGGATCAACGATCAGAAGAAGATATTGAAGATTCTCTTAGATCTCGTAAACAGCGAAGTGGCGAAAGTTTTGAAGACTTTTTAGACGCAATGTTAAGTATCGTGGATGCTTTGCGTGAGCCAATTTCAGATAGCGAGTTTATTGCTTATATTAGGAGAAACCTTAAGCCTGAATTGAGACTAGAATTGCTTCACGTCCCTACACCGACTTTAGCTACTTTGAGAACTGAATGTCACAAGCATGAACAGTTTTGTTTAAGTTTGTCAAACAATCCTATGCCTAGACAGAACCCGAACAGGCGGTTTTTAAACGAAGTAGTACACGAGGAGGATAATTTGCAAACAACAAATTCAGACATGGTAGAGTCTTCGGGCATAAACGCTATTCGCTCAGTCGAAAGAACCAAGTGCTGGAATTGTGATGGGATAGGTCATAGATATCAAGACTGTCTCAAAACCAGAAGAGTGTTCTGTTATGGTTGTGGACGTCTTGATACATATAAGCCCACTTGTACTAAATGCCATCCTGAGTCGGAAAACTCTCAACCGGATGTCCGACGAGCCCAATAAGTGGATATCCTCAGACTATAGCCTTGGAACCTGTGTTGGAAAATTCCACTAACACAAATTTAACCCCTGACATGACTACCCAAACTACAGACCTTTCAAATAATCCCCGGTTTAAGCCTTATCATATTCGGTTGAAGGAATACAACAAGCGAAGAGCTGAAATATTCACACTGAACGTAAATTCGGCTTCAAAAACTCGTTCTACAACCCGATTAATAAACTTTTGGAAGGACAAACGCTCTATAAAGAATGTTATCGTCTCTTCTATTGTTGGTAAAAGCAATGAAAATTTGGTGAAAGATATTTAGCCCTGCTAGATAGTGGAGCTAATAAAAGCGTGTTAGGTGGCCAATTAGCTAAACGACTGCTTGTAACTAAAACCGAGTTCAAAAAACTAAAAGGTGAAGTTCGCACAGCCGATGGCCAGATTCAGTATGTGGTAGGCACCGTTAGTGCACCGATAGACTATGACTTACAGCAGAAAAATGTTGAATTTCTGATTGTACCATCAATCACACAAAATATTATCTGCGGAATGGATTTCTGGTCTGCCTTCGGAATCAAAATTTCAAACGCTTGTGCGGTAAATGAGTTGATTTACCAAACTCAATCGTCTGATAGTATTTCTCTTAGTGCTACTGAGAGAAACAGTTTAAAAACTGTTAACTGTTAAATGGTATCGATGTTGTGGTGGCTGTGAATGTCAGTTTCACGAGCGCAGACCGCTCACGATCAAAACAGCCACTAATCACAAGCAACGAAAAACTAAGTAAAAATGGGTAGAACGAATTATAACGCATCCTGAACTGTAAAGCAGAAGCTGGACATTATTGATACAGTTAAAAATAGGGCAAGCAAAAAGGATCTGTGTATTAAATTCAAATGGGACAGGTCGACAATTGACCGAACTATAAAAAAAGAAGACGAGCTCAGCGTCAAAGAAAATGGGTGCATGCTGATGTAGAGCAGGCACTACTGCAATGGTTTAAGCAGCAACGTTCTACCAATGCGATATTAGACCGGCATATTATTCTCGGGAAAGCCAAGGAATTCTGTCTTAAGTTCAATACCGAGTTTGAACCAGATGGCAATTGGCTGTGGCGCTGGTGTAAGCGCCATTATATAAAATTTGGCAAACTGCACGGAGAATCTGCTGAGAGCGATGCTAGAGGAGCAAATGATTATGTTCTCAACATATGGCCCGGACTGCCCAAAGATTACGATAAGGAAAATGAATTTAACGCAAATGAAACTGGCCTTTATTATTAAGCAATGCCAAGTTGGACATTTTATCTACCGGGTGAGCAACCTAAAGGGCAAAAAAAATCAAAAAACGCGTTTGACTTTGCTCTTTATTTGCAATTTATCTGGCTCCTACAAAAAAAGTCGTTGCTATAGGTAATGCCAAAGCTCCACGTTTTTTTTAAAAACGCATGCCTCCCGCCTGCCTATTATGCTAATCCAAAAAGCATGGATGACCGGGGACATATGGCAAAAAATCATTGTCAAATTGGATCAAGAAATAATTAATGAAAATCGACAGATTGTATTGTTCGTTGATAACGCGGCTTGTCATAAAGATGTGCAACCTATCAAGAATGTTAAAATTGAATTGATGCCTCCTAACCCCACGGCTGTGCTACAGCCTTTAGATCAAGGAATTATTCACTCATTCAAAGTAGAATACAGACGAATTTTGGTTAAAAACACATTAGGGTGCTTTGGAACGCTGTGGAACTGCAGCCGAATTTGTGAAAAAACTTTCGCAGTGGGATGCGATTTTCTATAACAATGCATGGAAATCGGTCAAGCCGACAACAATTTATAATTGTTTGAAAAAAGTAAGTGGCGTTTCTTGAATCTGAAGCAACAAACTTTTAATTAATGTTACCGTTTCAGGCAGGGTTTTGCGACTGTAATCAGCTTGAGAATGATCTTGTTGAAGAATCCACTGAAAAGAGACTAACCGAAGTTTTTAAACCAAACACCAACTGGACGGATTATGTTAACGTGGATGAGAATCTTGATTGTTATGGGACCATGACTGCTGGCGAAATTGTTCGCTCCGTATTAGACGACAACATTCAAGAAAACGAGTGCGGTAGTGAGAATGAATCGGAAAATTTACTGTTACCATCAATGAAAGATGGTTTTTGCGCTATTAAATCATTGGAAATGATGGCTAGAGAATGTAAATGGGATGAAGCATCCACACTTTCTCGTTTGGAAGAAAATTTGCTGGTGCTTGGTGCAAAAAAAATATGTTCAAAAGAATAAACGGATTATATTTAATATATTAATGCATTTATGTAATAGCCAAAATGGAATTAAAGTATAATAATCAAAAAATTCGAATGCTAACTTTTGTCTTTTTTCGCGCTACTTTACATTTGTCCATAACAACCATAACTACATCTTTAAAAAGTGACGTAGCCAAACACGCAGCAACTCTGTCTGACACCCTAAATCTGTCGCACATCATTGCATAATTGGGTATGAAAGGGTATGATGGTATTATAAAAACCCTGTCTGGGTTTAGTCTGATTAGCTGCCGTTTTCTTTTTAATACACTTTGAACTTTTCAGCTTCTGAATAGGATTTACAATTTTATATCTCGTAAACTATTTAGAATTTTGCTTTTTTATCTCTGGCAAAGTTGTTGCCCTTGGCTTGGCCTACAAAACATTTCTTTGTGGCAAATCAAAAAAATTATATCTTCATACTCAAAATTTCAAAAGTTGCCCAAAAAAGCCAAGTTTTGACCACTTTTCTACAGTTTTTCAACTTCATCTTGAAACCCGTTTCGAATTTGGACAAGTAATATACAGCACAAAGTTGTAGCTTAGACCAAAATAAACAAACCTTTAGAACGAACCAACTACATTTAGTTACTCTTTCATATAGTTATAGTCCCACAAGCACGTACAACTGTCATAAAAACTCGAAAAACGAACATTTTCGGTAAAAAAGTAAAATAAATAAATTTTTTTTATTTACAGTTTTTAAGTTATGTTTTCTTATTATTTTCTTGATTGAATAAAATACAAACGAAATTTTTGACTGTGTCAGCCAATTGGTACCAAAAATTGTAATTTTTCGAGTTTTGGTTCCGATTCCACATGCATAAGGGCCCGTAACTATACGAAGGACCAATCGAATCAAGTGGATATGTTCCAATCGTTTGTTTATTTAAGTCCAAGCTACGCTTTAGTCCTGCATTGCTTAGTTTAAAATGAGGGGAAAACATGATGATTTTAAAACATTTTTGTAATTTTGAGTATAAAGATGTGACTTTTTTGACTTGCTACTTAAGAATGTTTTGTAAGCTTAGCCAAGAGCAACAACTTCCTTTAAGACGTCAAAGCGAAATTCCAAATAGTTTACGAGATATGGAGTTGCGAATCCCAATCAGAAGCTGAAGACTTCAAAGTGCAATAAAAAGAAAACGGCAGCTAACCAGGCCAAAACCAGCGAAGGTTTTTGTACTACCATCAAACCCTTCCAGAATTTTTTGGTCTTGACTCGATCAACTTTTTAGTGTTACACAGTGTAATACATCCAAGGAGTCACTCGTTTATCGTGCAATATTTTTATTATACTCTCTCTCTCTCTCTCTCTCACTATGATTGCCTTTGTTCAATGGAAAACTGTGGTGAAGGTTGAGGGGGGTGCGGGGTGTTAACTGGCCGTTTTTTGATCATAATTTGTGTATCGTTCATCCGATCTAAATCATTCCTTTAGCAAATCGATAAATAATTTTGATTACAAGATATCTCTAAAAGGTACGATATATCTATCATCAAAACTGTAGGATATATGACGATATTTAAAAATTGCAGAGGCGGGAGGGGCGTGGCAAAAATTGAAAATAAACTTCATCTGCAAGTATAAGAAATATATGCCCCATACATGTCAATATATAGAGCGCCTGGTTCATGAACCGGTTCTCAGGGGTTCGGTTCCGGACCGGTTTGCAGCCTTAATTAAGCTGTAAATGGGAAATCGAATAGTTCTAGAGTTATGGACTTTTTTCTCATTTATTTAAAAACATTTTGAGTTACAATATCAGATTAAGTATGTTGAAACTCTGTACCGAAGGTACATAGAGTATATTAAGTTTGTGCAAAAGTATGTAACAGGGAGAAGGAATCGTTTCCGACCCTATAAAGTATATATATTCTTGATCAGCATCAACAGCCGAGTCGATATAGCCATGTCCGTCTGTCCGTCTGTCTGTCTGTCCGTCTGTCTGTCTGTCCGTCTGTCTGTCTGTCCGTCCGTATGAACGAAGAGGTCTCAGAGATGGTAAGAGATAGAGGTTTGACATGTATGGGACATATATTTCTTATACTTGCAGGCAGATCAAGTTTATTTTCAATTTTTGCCACGCCCCCTCCCGCCCCCGCAATTTGGAAAAAACGTCATATCTCCTACAGTTTTGGAGATAGATCGTTCGTTCCTTCTAGAGATACCTTGTAAAGAAAAATTAAAATTATTTATCGATTTGCTGAAGGAATGATAAAGATCGGATGAACGATACTCAAGTTATGGGCAAAAAACGGTTACCAGTTAACTCCACCCACCCCCCCCCCACCACCAACCACAGCAACATACCCTAACCGTTCAACACAGGCAATCTTAGTGCGAGAGAGAAAGAGAGAGAGAGAGAGAAACTTAGAGAGCGCACCGCGTTGTGCGCGGGGTGTTAACTGGCCGTTTGACTCCTGAGCGAATGCGAGTGTAAGGGTACAGAGTATGTTATAGTCGGGCTTGACCGACTTTCTTTCTTGTTTAATTTTAAGAAGGTACACTAAGAAAAAACTAGAACGAATAATTTGAGTACGAACGCTCTTGAAAAAAAAATAAGTCGCTCTTGAATTTTCAAGAATTTTGCTCTTGGCATCGAGGTAAATTCGTTCTAAACGTTCTCAATTTTGTTTTTTATAGGCAAGGGGGGTGAGGGCAACTTAACTTTGAGAGAGTAGCGTTGGAGTCGCTCTCGCAGAGAGTGAGGGCGCATGCGCAGTTTGTTGTTGTGTTATAAAGGCAACTGCGTCTATTTATAAGTGTGATTTCGTCGCGTCGTTGAGAGAATGAGAGCGCAGAGAGTGAGAGCGCATGCGCAGTTTGTTGTTGTGTTATAAAGGCAACTGCGTCTATTTATAAGTGTGATTTCGTCGCGTCGTTGAGAGAATGAGAGCGCAGAGAGTGAGAGCGCATGCGCAGTTTGTTGTTGTGTTATAAAGGCAACTGCGTCTATTTATAAGTGTGATTTCGTCGCGTCGTTGAGAGAATGAGAGCGCAGAGAGTGAGAGCGCATGCGCAGTTTGTTGTTGTGTTATAAAGGCAACTGCGTCTATTTATAAGTGTGATTTCGTCGCGCCTTTTACCTTACGAAGGTTAGCTGAGCTCGTTAAAATGCCCGTCGCCTGTGTGTGTGTTTTTCAGTCTTTCGAGGTACCGAGTTCAAGTCCCAGAAAAGTAAGTAAAAAAAAAAAAAAATATCTATGTGGTTATCTCAAAATCAATCACAACTTAAAACAAAGTTTGGTGGGTGGGTGGGTGGTGTTGGGGGGGTTGGTGTGGTTGATTGATAATGGTGAGTGGGACGCGGGGGAGGTAGACGAGACGGACCACCACGTCGGTCGGGTCGGGTGGTCGGTCGGTCGTGTCTCTCCCACCCCCCACCCACCCCAAATATTCTTTTTAATTTTTTTATTTTGAGAATTATTCGTTCTTGGATCAAGTACTGAAACTCTTGAATCAATAATTATTCATACTTGGATCAAGAGCTCAAACTCTTGAATCAGGAATGTCGGGATCAAAAATTCACTCTTGAATCAAGAATTTCGCTCTTGGATCAAGAATTTTCACTCTCACCGTACTTTTGAGAACGAATGCTCTTGATTCAAGAGCGAAATTCTCTATTTTTTCTCTGAGTGTAGTATTTTTGTGGTTGAATAGAGTGTAGAGTGTAATTTGAAATATGTATATGAGGCACTTAAGCAACTAGCTCTCACAGTCTAAATCGGTTTGTCAAAATTTTCTTCCTTTCGACCACTTCAGAGGACCACAGAATTTTTAAAATCACGATTTTCCAAATTCAAAATTATACAAATCACACTAACTTTCCACTCTATTCAACCACAAAAAAACTATCTTCTTAAAATTAAGACTATACGCACATTCCGAAAAATCTCATATTGTTAGTTTCCAAAAAAAATTGGATTCAAAATGAGAAAAAAGTCCATAACTCTGGAGCTATTCGATTTCCCATTTACAGTTTAATACAGAGAATTTCTGGACACAAGACCAAATTTTAAGAAAAAAACGTTTTTTTCGTGGCAATTAATTTTTGTTTACTCATTTCCACGCTTTGGTAATAAAACGAGAGCGTAAGTTAAAGTCGGCTCTAACCGACTTCGATATACCCGTTACTCATGGAAACAAATGTTTAATAGCCTTCCTGTATGCCTGAGGTGGGTCAGCCGAAAAGTATGCAACATTTTTTTAACTCGGCTATTTATTATCCGATCTTGATGAAAATTCAGGGCTTATAGATGTTGCGAATATAAATCTACGTTTTGAATTTAAGATCGATATCTCAAAAATTGTGGGAGTTATTCAACATTTTCTATTGTGGAGGCGTGGGTGGGCGTGGCAAAAATTTGAAATAAGCTTGATCTGCGTGCAGACAATACATACTACATTTCAAAATTGGTTGCTCTAGTCTCTGAGATCTAGGTGTTCATACAGACAGACGGACGGACGGACAGACGGACAGACGGACATGGCTATATCGACTCGGCTGTTGATGCTGATCAAGAATATATATACTTTATATGGTCGGAAATGATTCCTTCTGCCTGTTACATACATTTGCACGACTTTACCCTTTGCAAGGATATAATAATTACACAGGCTTACAAAATAAGGCCTACTTTCTTAACAAAGAAGATAGCAATCGCTCCTTATGTATTTTTGCTCGCTGAATTCAAATCAACTGAGCGTTTTCCGGCAGCTCGTCAGATTTACGAGATATTTGCATTAACGTGTGTTTAGCGAGGTTTCTTTTCATTTGTTTGTCCTGTGGCCACATTAAGTGTCCTATTCCAACCAAATTTGTTTTAATGTGAGCTGCATTGAATGACGTTGCAGAAAAACCAAACGCAAAGCTTATATTGTGCTCATAAGATACAAATTGTTTGATTTTAATATGGAAAATGAGATAACTTTCAATGGTTTTGATTGATGATGTTTGACATAAACTTCAGAAAGGTCGTGTTGCGTAATGGATTCTTCCATGTTCCAGTGCATGAGAGTTCACGAAAATATACTTTGTTCGTCACTCAGAGTAGTCAATACGAATTTGTTTTTGTACAATTCGGGATTTCAAACCCCCCAGCCGTGTTTATGAGGTATATCTTTGCCGTTTTGAGACCATTGATAGATGACGATACGTTGATTTTATATATGGATGATATCATTCCGTCCAAAGATGAAACAGAAGGACTATAGAAGTTGGAAAAGGTGTTAAGACTTGCAGATATTTCAGGCTTGCGCATCAAGTGGAAAAAATGTCAGATGCTACAGCGAAAAGTTAATTTTTTAGGCGGGACCATTAAACCCCTTCAAAAGAAAAGACGACGGCAGTCGATAGATTTCCAGTCCCGCGAGATAAAAAAGGAGTTCAAAGCTATTTGGGCTTAACTTCTTACCGAAGCCATCATGTTGTCATTTTATGTGGATGACTTCCTTTGGGGACTTTATTCTGCAAAGGTCATCAAGATTCTCCAAGAAGGGATGTTCGAGCCATCCAGAATTCATCGACGACAGCCTGGAAATGATTTAAATCATTTTAAGAAAGAAAACAGGTCACAAGTACGCTGGGACTAGCCTGGGACCAGCACCAATATGCTTTTCTGTTCGCATTTCAACCCAAGAAGACATTTGGTTCTGTCACAACACGCACCATTTGATGACTGTGAAGTTGGAGTGGAATGAGGCTATCCCACAGCACATGCACCAAGCTTGGACAAGCTTTTTGGAATCCTTATTATCGCTGGAGCCATTGAAAATACCACGTTATTGTTTGCAGCCAAAACCTCAAGAACTCCAATTACATGGATTTTGCGATGCATCCATTCGAGCTTACGTATGTTGTGTATACGCGCGTACGGAGGATGGCGATTGCAGGATTAAGATACAGCTGATAACTTCCAAGTCTAGAGTGGCACCAACACGAAAACTCAGCTGTTGGCACTCTTTTTGCCAAAATCAGAGAACTTTTCCGAATCGAATTGAAAACTTTTCTTTGGAGCGATTCGCAGACTGTGCTGCAGTGGATCCAGCAACATTCGGCAACCCTGTCCACAAATGTTGCGAACCGAGTTTCCGATATACAAGAAAACAAAACCAAGAACAAGAAAACAATTGTATTTGGAGGTATGCACCAACACGCTTCAATCCTGCCTATTTGGTATCCAGAGGATTTACGCTCTCGGAACTGCAGGATTCTAATTGGTTTCAGGGGTCGGCGTTCCTCGCAAAGAGTTCCAACCATTGGCAAGTTGACACTCGGCATGAAGTTGATCCCGAGATAGTGAACCTCGAGAAACGCAAGTCAGGAACATACAGCAGCAAAACTTTTCTGAAGAAATATGGACTCTTCGAAAGGGCCAACAAGCAAGCAGTCATTTTAAATTCATTAATCCGTTTTTGTAGTCCACAGACGGATACATGTTGATGAAAGTTGGAGGGGGGTATGAACTAGCAGACGTTTTCGATACTGCTTCCCAGCAAAAATGATTTTGTTCAAAAATATGTGCAGTTCCTTCATCGACAAAACTATCACGCAAGACCCAAGGCACTGGTTGGACTCATACGTCAAAAATTTTGGACTGTCAATGCACGTGACTTGGCCCGCAGCATAGACAAGCCATGTGTCCACTGCGTGCGTTATATGCCAAAGCTGCAGCAACAGAAAATGGGACAGCTCCCAGTGGAAAGGCTATCTCCATCTCGTCCATTCGCACGATGTGGAGTAGATTTTTGCAGACCTGTCAGCACATATCTTCGGATTCGATTCAAGGGCCCAATCAAAAGCTACATTTCCATAATTGTTTGCTTTGCGTCGAAGGCAGTACATATCGAAGTGGTTTCGGATTTATCAACAGATGCATTTCTCGCCGCTCTAAAGCGTATGATTGCCCGACGTGGACTTCCTTTGGATATCTTTTGCGACAACGCAACTAATTTTGTTGGCGCAAGCAACCAGTTAAAGGATCTTCAACGTTTCTTAGCAAGAAACCAAGCGATCAATTGTAAATTTTTGCACTAATGAATTTATAAACTTTCATTTCATCCCTCCCAGAGCACCACATTTTGGAGGCCTGTGGGAGGCGGCAGTCAAAAGTGCCAATGTATTGATGCTGGCAGCCTAATGAACGCTCGTCTTATATTTGAAGAACTAACTACAGTCACTGCAGAGGTGGAGGCAGTCCTAAATTCACGTCCATTGTCCCCACTTTCACCGGACCCAAATGATTTGGTAGTATTGGCACCAGATCACTTTCTGACTGGTGCGCCTTTACGTGCTCTACCGGAGTATCCAGTTCCGGATGAAAGGCTTCATCACTGGCAGCGCTGAACAGGAAAAAAAGGCGAGCTAAAATCAAGTCCAAAAAAATTCGGATTGAAGTTTCAAGTACGAGTCGTACTAGATTCACTTGAATCAAGCACGAAAGGATTGGAACAATCCCAAAAGGCTTGGATCAATCCGAAAACGCTCATTTCAAGTACGGATCCTACTTGAAAATCAAATGATTCTGACTCGAGATAGAAGTAAGTACGGAATTCCACTGTCAAAGCGAAAGAGCGAAAAGAAACCCAGAGCAAAATCGAAACTGAGAGTGAAAAGCTCTCTCAGGCTAAATGGGTACACACACATATACAAATTTTTTTGTCAGCACAGCAGTTATTGGTGGTGTGGGTTTCTTGCGCTAACCGTTGCCTTGGAATTCCCTACCAGTTATAGCACTTCCAGCATGAGAAGGTAGTTGCTGAATTGCAGTTGATGGGTCAAGTCTATTGAAGAGACTTCAAAAGCGACCAGCCTCCATTAAAATGTTGTTTGTGTCCTGTTTTACAGTTGTATGCAAACTAATGACCTCGAGCCGGCTAGAACTTGCTGGTTTGATAATCAAAAAGGTCGTTAGAAACATGGAGTTCTTGTGAGTTGCTTTTTTGGGGTAAAAATGAGCTTAAACATCGAGCTAAAGTCAATCTCATGTCATTTGTGATGCAATTATTTTTCGGATTGAATGTAGTTCGAGTATCGAGCTCAATTTAATCTCGGGTACACTTACACCAAGCCGACTTCGAGATCAAATCAAGTACGAATATCGAGCTTAAATCAATATTGGACCTTCTTGATTGGATCCGACTGAGGGATCAAATCGAGCTCGAATAACAAGATAAAATCAATCCAGTTTGAGCTGAAGTCGGGATCAACATCATGCCAACACGTAAAACAACATTTTTGGCAACTGTGGCTCAAGGATTATGTGAGCGAGCTGCAGGCTCGTTCAAAGTGGACAAAGCCATCTGTCAGTGTCTCTGTTGGCGATTTGGTTCTCGTTCATGAGGACAGAAGTCCTCAGCTAAAAATGTTCGACGAAAATCATTATAATCCTAATTTATATCAATTATACGAGCTACAAGGGTATAAAAACTTTGGTAGAGCCGAAGTAAGCTTTCCTCTGTTTTTGTTTTCTAAAAATCCTCTTTCATCAATTTCCCTCCACTATGACTGTGATATACTCTAGGAAAGTGGAATGTTAAAACGAATAAGCAGACTCTCAAACCAAGTCCCTAGTAGGAACTGGAAGGGGATCAATCACGCGGTTAGTACCCGGCGTGACTAAGTCTAGCCCTCAGAACACTATGACTAACTGAACACGCGGTTAGTGTACAGCGCGACTTATACCTAACTCGGAAATACCGGGGATGGGACCCAAAGCGCGGCTGGTGCCCAACGCGACTAACTGGCTGTCTAAGGATACTCAAGAACGGGACAGAGCACGCGGTTAGTACCAAAAGTGTCTTGCTACTTAACTAAAGACACTCATGGATGGGACAGAGCACGCGTTTAGTACCAAAAGTGTCGTCCTACTGACCTAAAAATCACCAACGGTGGGACAGAAAAATTGTTAGTACCCTACGTGTACTAAGGGTCTAAAGAATATAAGAATAAAGAATTTTGTTGAAAGACTCTGCGGTTGGAAGACTTGCCTTTGCCTTCTACTGGGACCCTGTAACATATTTCCATTCGTTTTTATACTCTGTACCGAAGGTACACAGAGTATATTAAGTTTGTGCAAAAGTATGTAACAGGGAGAAGGAATCGTTTCCGACCCTATAAAGTATATATATTCTTGATCAGCATCAACAGCCGAGTCGATATAGCCATGTCCGTCCGTCCGTCCGTCCGTTCGTCCGTCCGTCCGTATGAACGAAGAGATCTCAGAGATGGTAAGAGATAGAGGTTTGACATGTATGGGGCATATATTTCTTATACTTGCAGGCAGATCAAGTTTATTTTCAATTTTTGCCACGCCCACTCCCGCCCCCGCAATTTTTAAAAAACGTCATATCTCCTACAGTTTTGAAGATAGATCGTTCGTACCTTCTAGAGATACCTTGTAAACAAAATTATTTATCGATTTGCTGAAGAAATGATAAAGATCGGATGAACGATACTCAAGTTATGAGCAAATAACGGCCAGTAAACACCCAGCACCACCCCACCCACCACCGCAGCATTCTATTGAACGGCAATCTTTGTGAGAGAGAGAGAGAGAGAGAGAGAGAGTGAAACTTAGAGATGAGCGCGTATAACTCGTGAGCAAATGCGAGCTGAGACGTTAAGGGTACAGAGTATGTTATAGTCGGGCTTGACCGACTTTCTTTCTTGTTTATTTTGGTAAGGACCTACTTGCACCAGCCCTTAACTACCATATTACACAACGTCTTATTTTCTTAACTATTCTGATAAATACAGGCGTATACGTAGTCTGAATTTCCTGTAGAACAAAAACTCTTGTCCGCACTCTTACGCGCCGAAAAAAACTGACTTTCCCGCGTCTGACCTCCGAAAACTGACTGTCCACACGTCTGCCAGCCAAAAACTGAATATCCAGAAAATTCGCGAAATTTTGGGTAGTCACAGTGGTTCAAGTCCACATCTCAGAAATTATTTAGACTGTGATCTGGTAAATTGGTCTGTAGGTTTACATTGTGAGTGCGAGACATTAAACATATCTCAGAATTTTTTTAAGCTATAACCGCGCATTTGATGTGTTGGAACTTTCCCAATATATAATTTCGAGCAAGCTTGAAAAGGTTCAAAAGTTATTATCAACTTTCAGCCAGTTCAAACTTGAATAAAAACGCTCTTATTATAGGAAGCATATTCACACAAAGGACTCGGGCGTTGCAGGGTTTTCATCTAGTTAACTAATAAAAATAAATAAATAAAAACTTACGGGTATTGAAAATACGGAACCATCATGTCAACCATTTCAGCATTAATCAGATCCGTTGGGTATTCCACAATTTTTCTTAAAAAGCTTGTGTCAGACATCACTTTGAGAGATTCGTCCCATGAGCTTTGAATAAAATCCTTTTCTGCATCTGGTCGAATAGGCTTGATTTTGCGACGAAATAAAATACACACACAGTCCATAATTAGTGTAATTAGGTACGGTGGCTTTCCTAGCTTACGAACAGTAGCTATATCTGCCGCTTTAATCGTCCTCAAAGCAGCCTCAGCTTCTTCCAAAGCGGGAAGAGCTTTTTCTAACTTTGCTTCAGCCACTTGCTTTACAGAGATAATATTCTTTACCAGAACTTCAGCCTGTCCTTTCTTTTCAGCAACCTCCACTTTAACTATTTCAGCAGCAGCTTTAGATTGCTCAACTGTTGCCAAAACTTCTTCCGCTTCGCCACTGGCGACCGCAATTACTTTGTTCATTTCGACTAAATCCTTTTTAAGAACAGACACTGACGAACCAGCTTTATCAAGCTTATCCAGGCCCGAACTCATTCGCTCTGACATGGTAACAATGTGCAGTTGTTTATCCTTGTAAAGTATTTTGTAACTTTCTAAAAATGATATCAAGGATTTTGGAGTGACAAATGTAACTCGTCGAAAGCGTTCATAGTATCCAACAGAGGCGTCTTGTACAGTTTCGTGAATCCAGCTCATGATGTCGATGATCTGATCCTTAATCTTTTCACTACATACCAGATCAAAATCTCGAAGATAGTGTCGTGAAACCGCTACTCGCGCATCCTCCGGCCACTTTTGGAACCAGTCTATGACGCAACCCGAAATAAGTCCTGGAAACTTTAATGAGCGCATTCGAAATTTTTCACCAACCTTTAAAAAGTTTCCTGGGTCAATAATTTATTTTACAATTATGAAATTTAAAAAATCTTACCGGAGAGAAGCATAAAGCTATATGAAGATTGGATCTAGCACGTGAAATAAAGAAATCATACAGATTGTCCTGCGTTGGAGGACGGCGTGGTTGCTCTTTCTTCATAATAGGAATAAGCTCACTATACATTTCGTCCAACTCATCTTTCGCAAATAGATTTGCTATTTCACCAGAATTGAGTATGTTATTAATATACTCCAAGAAGGATTCGTCTTTGATTTCATTATCGGTGAATATGAAGGTCATTCCGCTACCTTCAAGTCCCGCGGTGCGATATAAGAATTTAAGATCGTCTGTTAAATTTCCAGTATTATAAGAGCGGGTCAATGTTATCTGAAAGAACTTATAACCGGCTATGAAAGAAGCCAGTCTTGTTAAGCTTTGTTTTCCAGAACCACCCACGCCAACAAGCAATGCATTTCCACGGGGATTACTAATAATACGTGAGACTATCATTAAGTGTTTCAGAGCATCCGAAAAAAATACCAAGTCCATGTGGTATCCCCTTGTATATTCGTTGAATTGCGCCATAAAAAACATTACTTTATTTCTTACAAACTCAAAGCTAAAAAGATTGAAGGGTTTTATTTAAATTTTATTTAGAAAAGTATGTCACAAACCTTGGAATCTCTTCGTATATTTTAGGGGGCTCAAACGACATATCCTCGTCATCGTCCTCCTGACCACCTTCTGGGGCGTCACGTAAGAAGTCTACCCAATAAGTTGGCTCTTCTGGATATTGCTCAAAGCTGTCTAATAAACAGGATTCAGCATCAATCCGCATTCGTGATAAGAACCAAATTTTGTCCTTTTCTTGTGTGAAGCGATCGCATATAACTCGAGTACACTCATGGCACCACAATTTAAGCATTTGCTCTAACGTCTTACATTCTTCGCGCTCTACCTTTAAAATGCCCTCCCAGATTCGCGAAAGATCGCGCAAATTGAATACATAGTGAAAATTGGCTGGAGTGGGCAACATTTTTGTCTTTACGTTTTGCCAGAATATACGCGTCAACGGAACCAGCAAGGGAACTATATCTACAACTTCTTCGTCGAACCGTTCTGAGCAGAAATATCCGCAGCCTATGCTTTTGAAAATCTGATCCATGGAGTTGTTGCTAGGTAATGTGCAGTTAAAGATACACAGATGCCTCTTCAGTCGATTTGGTATGTCATTACGTCCACCACCTGGATGAATCATGGCTGCCAGAATTTGTACATCCATGATGGTTGAAAAATCCCCGGGTCGCTCCAAAGAATAAAAACCTCGCTGCTCGATCATTTGACGAACTATTTCATTGGTGACTTGATCTCCCCATTCGTTAATTACTGGCATATTAATATCGTCCACGAAGATGGTCATGGATCGTTGATTTGGTGGTCCAAAGGTTGTACCCTGACGCTTTTCAACATATGATTCAATAATGCGCTTTAAGTGAATTAGTTTATAAATGATTAATATTTAAATATCAGTCAAATTTAGTCAAGTTTAGTGTATTATAAATTGGCCCAGAAGTGTGCAACGCATAGAAGGAGTCATCTCCGACCACATAAATGTAGTAGTATGGTATGAGCAGAGAGGACTAAATAACCAGAGATGAATTCGCTCTCTTAAATTTAGTCCGAAAAAAACCATGAGGCTATCGAGGCTCTGGCAGTTTTCGGACACGAACGCACAGAGCGTTGTCTTTGCCCATGCTTCTTTGTTTTTATTTTTTGCTTGTGTTTCTCTCCTCTCGCACATGTGCGTTGGTTTTTGTTTTTGTAATTTGCTTATGCTTATGACGTCAGACCAACGTTGCGAAGTTGGCACACCGAGCTCGTCGCTGAACTTCGTTCAGTGGTTACACACACATACATACATGCCAAGCCAAAATGTGATTTTGCTTTTTGTCGTCCACTGCTTCAGACCGAAAACGTGAAAATCGTCAACACCGCAAATTTGCCATGCATTTGACTGGTGCGCGCATTGCGATCAGCTTTGCGGCATTAGCGATTCAGCCGTCGACACAAAAAAGTCCTCTGTGCGAATCTGCTGCGATTTAAAAAAATTAATTTTAAAAATGCCAAATATTAAGTGCGTGGCTCTAGGCTGTCTTGGAGGTGCCAAAAGTCATCGAATTCCTGAAAACAGGGTGGGAGAATGGTGTGAAAATTGGCGACTTGACGTGGATAGAGTCAATGCCCAATAGCGAATCTGTGAGCGCCATTTCACTGATGTATGTCACTCTGCAGGCGGGCGTTGGCTCCGTACGGGATCGATCCCAACTATTAGTTTGGGTCATGCTGGACAGCCTGTTCACTAGCCGTGTTTTGAATCATGGCAAAGAATGTGCTGTGTGGTTGGGTGTTCATGCACATCCCCTCCATCTATTTTGCATGGCTTTCCCACTGATCCTCGGAAACGCGATCAGTGGGAGCTAAACTGCAATATCAAATCGTCCATGCAGAGCAACGTGCATTTGTACATCTGCAATAAGCACTTCCACCCTCAGGATGTACTTAAGACGAAAATAAAAAAAAATGCCTATCCTATTTTGGGTATTGAGGGGATACAGGGGGATCAGGAGGAGCTGCTATCTGACGTGGTCCAGGGTGAAGAAGAGGCGGTACACTCAAAAAACAACTCACCCTAAAAAGTGCCATTTTCGCCCCAATTTTCAGAAAATCGTAGATATTTTGATGGATATCTCATTAGCAAGAAGAAGTTTAATTGCTCAGCTTGCGATGAGATTCTATCAAAAATCGACGTGGCGGAGAGGCAAGCGAGTGAGAGTCTTATTTTCGCAAAAAATTTTACGGAGTGGTTGGCCTTAAAGAATGCAACGGATTCGTTCTTCGGCGTGTGCAATGTGCACTACCAGGTATTCCGCAAGGAATTTGCTGAAACCCTTATCGCGAAAACATCTGCACTTATATTTTAGATAAGTGCATAAGGGAGACGCAGAAGACGCATCCGCTGTGGTTTGATAAAACCAACCCGTGCTTTGACCATCGCCAGAACTTGTTGAAAACAATGCTGGGCATTTTGTTGCGAAAATGGGCCAGGTGGCACCACGCAAACCTTATATCTGGCCGAAAGCAATCGAGACTCAGTCAGCAAAAAAAATCAAAATCCTCTCGAACTACTGATTTTATAAAATTGCAAAGGGATTCCGTCTGTCTGTCGGTCCGTCTGTCTGTCTGTCTGTCTGTCTGTCTGTCGAACTAGTCCCTCAGTTTTGAAGATATCGAGCTGTAGTTTTGCACAGAGTCTTCTTTTTACTGCACGCTGCTAATATGTCGGAACCGAACTGATCGGATGACTATATCTTATAGCTGCCACAGGAACCATCAGTCGAAAAATTTGCGAAAAACTTTTTTATTTCAATGAAAACCTCCTTAAACTCTGCCATTATTAATATTGTATGCTGTGCGGACAATAAGCCTTGAACACGTGTCGAATTATTTCGCGTGCTATGCTTACAAGCCGAGTTTTAAGTCAATCGGATGAAAAACATTTTCCAACTTTTCTGGCGATTCATTAATTAATTAATTTTTAAAACATTTCAATAATTTTCCCTTATTTCAATTCTTATAAAATAATGTGTTTGTATAATTTATACTTTTATTTTTCCACAGCCACCACCTCATTTTCCTATCTTGGGGAATTAATTTCGAAAATGGGAAAAAATCATATGTTTCGCAAACTATGCTTTCGGATGATAAAAATAATTTCCATACAAAATTTTCAGTCAATTTCCTTTGTGTGTGAATTTACCAAAATCGGAAGCTTCCCAAATTTTATTTCAAAGTGCGTGCCTAGATAAATTAAAATAAATGCGAACTCGATAACAGGTGCCATTCAACAGGCAACAGGTTGTCATTCGCTTAGGCAATAAAATGAGAAGTCACTTTGGTGAAGATTGGCAACAATGCCGACAATGACAACAATACGAATTTTTAACAAACAGTCTTGGCAACATCACATAAAAATATACAAGAGATACACAAACAGAACGAAATGACAGAGAGCGATATACCTGCCCTCCCTTTCGCTTGTGTCTTTTCTCTATCGCATTTGTAGCCAAAACAAAACAGCACGCAGCTGTTTGTCTTTGCTGACTCCGAAAACTGCAACCCCTCGATGGCTTCATGGTTTTTTTTCTGTTAACTTAACAGTGAGAGCGATTTCATCTCTGGTTATTTAGTCCTCTCTGATAGAAGCACACTTTCAAACGCCCAAAAAAATCTGTTACTCAAAATTACTGTCGACGTAGGACAACACGGTGGTTAGAGGGAGACGAACATAGTTTAAAAAAAAAGTCAGAGAGTCAAAAAATAACTCAAAGAGCCAAAATTACAGCGAACAGCTGACAAATATCTGAGTGAAAAGTTGTCGACGCAGCAGATGGTGCTTCTATGTTAGTTCTTCTATGATGCAAGTCGACGGCAGCGCAAGCGCAGCAGACGTTTTCTGCATCTCTTTTATACTCTAGCACAGCGATGCCCAGCCGTATGCTCTTTGAGTACGATTTGATTTTGTAATTGCACCGAAGATGGGAAATCAATGATCGTATACATGCAGGACGCGACGTATACAAAATGTAAATAGCATGCGAATAACAGAGGCATGTTAGCGATACACACACGCATAGCTTTTAAGTAGCTCTCTCTGAGCGACATAAGCTTCACAGCGAAAAGAGCTTTTATACGTGTGGAAAGCGTTAGTATGGGTGGTCATTTAGGACGGCCGTATGAGTGCTCATCAGGATCGGTGTGTGGGTGCACATTCGGATGCAGAGTGGGTTGAGATTTGAATTCCGTTGTTGCCAAGGCAATGCGCCCACAAGTTTGAAAAGGAAAGTGTAAGGCGAGACAGAGTCTAGCTGCCCTCGGCTCAATGGCGAAGTGGTGCGATGCTGTGCGGCGGCGTCACCGAGGTTTCGTGGCGAAGAGGCTCGCATCCACAAGCACTCAGAAAAAGCTATTAGCGGTGGAAAGTCAATTTATTTCAAATTTAACCTGCATCACTTAGAAAACCTAAAGTAAAGTTCTCAAAGTTTTTACATCTACTAAGTGACAACTGTCCGTCAAAACGCTTGTGTAAAGCAGCTTAATTTGTTTGTTCTCTTCCGGTTAGAATAAAGTCTTTTAATGTCGCAAGCACGCTCACTAATATAGGAGAGTAATATGATTAGGGCAATGCTTGGGAGGCAGCAACATATCCACCCCAAGCCGACGAGACTTAGCCGGATTTTAAAGCGTGCCAGTTGCCTCCAAAACCGAAAAGACAGCCCGTACGCATTTCGTTACAAAAACGACACACATGCAAACGATCTGTGTGGCGTCGATTAAAACAAAAACCGGTTTGGTTCTCTTCTTTGATTGGTGTTCGGGCAAGCAAACTGACGAACAACAATTTCATTATTGGAATTGGTGTTATTCTTTGTGAGTATTGGTGAATGCGCTGTCGTATGCTGCTTTTGGGCATGCCTGTTTAGCAGTTTGCGTTTTTTGCCGGCCCGTTATTTCTCGCAACACAGAAGGCGATTCATTTACCGTTAGGCGTGTCGGCTCGGTTAAAGGTACACAGGAAAAAAAAAACGTCGAGATATTTTCAATCTTTTTTTTAATCTTGGAGTAGTCCCAGCATGAGCTTGAAAATTCAATCTCGACTTACAGGATACTCTATACAATTCAAGCTTTAAGGGATTGGCCCAAGCCTTTCGAAATTGTATCATATCACCAAATGTGCTTAATTCAATCCCCTTCGAGATCACATGTTTATAAATAAGAAAGCGAGAGCGACAAAATTTTAAGTAGCATTTTTGATTCTTAGGGCTTTTTTATATGTGTTTAGTTTTTCCTTGTATAACTCCCATGAGGTGGTTTGGTCATCATATTTGGCTACATTGAAGGTATGCCCACATTCCTTCCTGAGCTTGTCCAGCTCCGTATTCCACCATGGAGGTTAATAAGTGGATTTTTGCTTTCTAGGGGGGCACGCTCTATTGAAGGACTTAAAACCAGAGCTCGCAAAAAACTGTTAACACTATCAGCGTGTCTGTGTAAAACTGTTCTGTTACAGACACAACGAACAGCGGTTGCTAGAAGACACTTTCAATTCTGTTTTGCTCAATATCTGTTTCTCTCAACCAAAGACCGCTTTTTTCGTTTCTGTTTTGCTCGTGTCTTTCACTGACCGTTTTGCCGAGAGCCCGCGTATAAAGTGTCTTCTTTAAATGTGTGTGTGGCGCCTGAGTGTGTGTTTCTCTGTCAACGATCTTTGTAAATATAATCAGCGTCATTTGTCTGAGTGAATTTAATGAGATTGGATCAATTTTATTCGTGCAAAAAATGGGTCGTGCAGAAAGCAAAAAGGTTCATATTTGTTTTACATTTGATACTGATCTTATAAGTAAGTAAATAAGTGTGGAATATGGAAAAAATAATTATTATTATTAACCTATCAATATAAAATGAAATGAATTTAAATGAAAACCGCAGCACTCTAAGTGCGGTAAAAATAAATTTTTGTTAGTTATTTAGCTTTATTCTTAATAAATAATAATCATAAATAAACTAGCTTATAACGCATTTAATTTAATAATATTTTTAAATTTTAATAATTAATTAATTTTGTACACTGCACATACACAACCCCACCGCCAAACAAAACAAACACAACAAGTTGGCCTACCACAATACACACAAATAACACTTTTTGCGACACTTTTAGGGCCGTTTTCTCATGTTGGTGTTTTTGCAAATCTAGGTGGATTTGCTGCATTTGCTTTGCTCATGTTCAATGCTAACCATCTAGATGAATTTCGTAGCAATCTACTTCAACCTCATTGATTTCAAATCCATGTACATTCTTATGCAAATTTAGTATTTTTGTGTATCCGCGCATATGGTCACACTGGAAAATATTTGAAAAAAAAAACAACTGCTGCTAAAAACAGTTAAGTCTGAATTATTATTAAGTAAACCCAAAATGGAAAATATTGGATGTGCCTTTAATATATAAGAACACCTGCAGACATTGCTGAAATTACAATGCACATTCTAATTCCCCTAGTTCATTGCTTAAGCTAAGTTTACACATCCAATTAATTTGGCTAAATTTTGATTAAAAAGCCATGATTAAAGATTTTACAGGATTAAAAACTTAAACTGTGGTTCCATACGCAAATAATTTGATCAAATATGGCCGAACAGTTCCACAATTTGGCATATTTAGCCCAATTTTCATGAAAATTTGTCCAAATTATTTACCTGTGTGAACATGGCTTTCGACCTACTGCTTAATCTTCCATCATAGTAACAAGTCGTTCCAAAAGAAAAACCTTCTCCTCCTCTGTAAAATTCTTGCTTTAATTTTTAAAATTGGCGCGCAATAAAAAAAACATAATTCAGCCGAGTGCAGAGGTGCTGCCAACCTAGTATTTGACCATTCCAGCCCTCCGTGTGGCCGTGGCGTAAATGCCCAATTTATAATCAACCTACATGAGACAACCAATTGCACAAAAACCATCTAGGTGCAAAATCTAGATGGATTTCGATTTAAGCAAAAACATGAACATGAGAGGCCCTTAGTGTTCTGCTCATTTGCAGACAGTTGTTTGGTGAGCTCTCGCTCAAAAGTGTCTCTCTCAGTTGTTATTGGCAGACAGACTCGTTGGTTTTGCTCCAGCGAACTAACGAAACAGAAAACACAAGAGCAGAGCAGAAAAGTGTTCTGCTCAGTGAGAGAGCGTGTGTGTTTTGAATGTTTCTGTTTTTAAGTGAGACTGAACGCATGGAAAAAAGTGTCAACACTTATTTGCGAGCTATGCTTAAAACACACTGTGCTAAACGTGTTGACTAGTATATCCATCTGTTCCCCGGTGGTTGGTGTAAGCGGCGGAACGGGTTCAATATTTTTTGTTAATAGGATGTCAAAAAAGTCTTGCGGTATTTCCGCAAGCTTGTCTTTGCAAGCGCGTAGTTCTATATTCGTCGCATCGGTTCACGCTAGAGCTTTTGGAAAGCTCTTTTCACGCGCTAACACGTGTTTGATTTATTGTTGTTTGTTGTTAGTCGTTCGTGAGTTATAGCGTCGCAAACATGGAGCAAAATAAAGAGAAAATACGGCATATTTTACAGTACTACTACGATAAAGGCAAAAATGCATCTCATGCTGCCAATAAAATTTGTGCAGTTTATGGACCCGATACAGTTTCCATTTCCACCGCACAACGATGGTTTCAACGTTTTCGTTCTGGTGCACAGGTGATCGAAGATGCGCCACGGTCCGGAAGGCCTGTCGTCGAAAATTGCGATAAAATCGCTGAATTGATCGAAAGAGACCGCATAGTAGCAGCCGTAGCATCGGCCAAGAGCTGGGCATGAGTCATCAAACCGTTATAAACCATTTGAAGAAGCTTGGATTCAAAGAAGCTCGATGTATGGGTGCCACACGACTTGACGCAAAGAAACATTTTTGCCCGTATGGATGCATGCGAATCGCTTCTGAATCGACAAAATCGACCCGTTTTTGAAGCGGATGGTGACTGGCGATGAAAAGTGGGTCACTTACGCAACGTGAAGCGCAAACGGTCGTGGTCGAAAAGCGGTGAAGCTGCCCAGACGGTGGCCAAGCCTGGATTGACGGCCAGGAAGGTTCTTCTGTGTGTTTGGTGGGATTGGCAGGGAATCATCCACTATGAGCTGCTCCCCTATGGCCAAACGCTCAATTCGGACCTGTACTGCCATCAACTGGACCGCTTGAATGCAGCACTCATGCAGAAGAGGCCATCTTTGATCACGAGCCGAATTGTCTTCCATCAGGACAACGCCAGGCCACACACATCTTTGGTGACGCGCCAGAAGCTCCGGGAGCTCGGATGGCAGGTTCTTTTGCATCCACCGTATAGTCCGGATCGGCACCAAGTGACTACCGCTATTTCTGTCCATGGCGAACAGCTGGTAGTCGGAAGTTGGCCACAAGAGAGTCCTGTGAAAATTGGCTCTCCGAGTTTTTTGCCAATGGGAAGCGAGCTTATAAGAGGGGCATTATGAAGTTGGGAAGTTGGAACTCGTCATCGAACAAAACGGCGCATATTTGACTTAAATCGCATTATTATAACCAATTTTATGGACAATTGAAAATTCAATAAAAATACCGCAAGACTTTTTTGACAACCTTATATTTGCTGTATGTTTCCCAGTTGGTTCTTCTAGGATTTTGCATTTTAATGAGAGGGGGGCAATTATTACTGAATTTGTACTCTATATACCGATGGAATTATTACTGAATTTGTACTCTATATACCGATGGTCCGAGAAAGAGTGCTCTGATAGGATCTTCCAAGACAGGATTTGGTCACAGCCTGTTGCCAGGCGAAGTAGAAGTAGAAGACAGGAATAGAAGTAGAAGTAGAAATCCATAATTGAGGACCCCTTTGCTCTTGGTGAGAGCGTCCACTGAGTAGTTATCGATTTGAAAGTTCACCAAAGTGGTTGCTCGAGTAGAGCGCTCCACTTTAAGGACCTTCCAGTTGCTAGTGGGGAACCTTGGGTTAAGCAACCTGCGTCTGCAAAATTTTCTCCGGTCCCTTTTCGTCGCACCGGCTGACTGCACAGTCGCGGTGGCTGACTTCAACCTCGAGCTTTCACCATAGGGAAAAACGGACGGACAGACTAGCAGACGGACATGGCCAAATCGACTCGGGGTTTTGATGCTGATCAAGAATATATTTACTTTAAAGAGAACGAGATGCATCCTTCTGCCACAAACTTTATTTCAAACATTATATCCTTAGTAACTTTGGTGGAGAGAGTTATAAACTGATTATTTACTTACTTGATACATGTTGGGCGTCGTTGCAGAGGAAAAGTTAAAAGACTTTGAGAGGTGTACTTCCGGATCGTAGTGCCCCATATAAGCCTTAATCATCACTGTCTTAGCTGTACCCTGCTCACCGATATTACATACATAATATTCAAAAATTGTTTCAGATGCTCCACGCTTAGGCCAACCTATAAAAAAAAGTGAAATTAAAATTGGATAAGAGCAAAATGTGCAGTCGGTTGTGTCCTACTTCGACAATCTCGTCAATCAACAATCAGGTATGTTCTGCAAACCCCTAACAGACCAATAGCAATTGTCGGTGTTCCTAAACTTTTTGGTTGTTTTCAAGTGTTGCAAGTCTTGTGGTGACAATTTTTCTATGTTTTGCAAATAAAGAGTTTTGAATCAACTAAAATAATAAGGATCAAAAACTTGCGTGCTTAACTGATCGAATTGCATTAATATTATTCAAGATTTGATGGGTTCTAAGTAATACAAATTAGTTTAAAAATATTTTCCACCAAAAGCAATGGGCGGACCTGCCAACTTATTCAAAATATGTCAACATTTTCAGAGCATTAATTTTTATTTGAAAGTTGAAATTAAATATTTAATATTGTTTTTTATTATGTGGATAAATCACCACTTTCCAGGGGTGGAGGAGAGTGTGGTAATTAAGCGGCAGCGCTCATCCGAGCAGGCAAAGGTGGAGGCCCCAATCAGCAAGCGGCCACGCCCAAGACCGCATAGCCAGGCTCTACCAAGCTCCACCCCGATCACACAAAAACCCGAAAAGGAGTCGGACATAGAATAGATAGAAGCGACCCTTTCGGTAAGATGACTCAGGAACAGTGGAAGCAAGTGGAGGGGAAGCTGTTCGAGGAGATTTTTAAGAGGATGGACGAGCCAGCAGCGCAACCGGTTACGTTTGACGGAGCAGGCTGGCTGTTTGGAGTCAAGATCCTCAAATGTATGGACGATCTCACCTTCAAGTGGGTCACAAGCGTCGTTGCCGACCTGGTAAGCCCATGGGAGGGTGCACAGCTGGAGGTTGTTGACAGAGCACGTATTCCGTCAGTTCCGAAGGCGAAAGTGCTCTTCCCAAGGAGCAGGCGCTGAAGTTGTTACGGTGGCAAAACCCGGACGTGCCAACAAGCGACTGGAAGGTGCTATATGTTGCTAAGCCCGACAAGAACGGGCAGCACATGGTCCTCCAGATCAACAAGGAGGCCGACGATTTGCTCTACCCAAGGTTCGGGAAGATGGCGTGGGGAGTAGGCAGCGTGCACCGACGACTCAAAAAGCACCACCCAGAAGACAAAAACGAGCACATGCTGGAGATCGCAGATGTGTTAACAGAGGCACTCCGCAATGAGGTGGCTGCTGTGGGTTGTAACAGTTAACCAACTGCTGCGGCTTATAAAGGCGGAGGGACACGTAGTGGTGCCTTACGCTGATTATATTGCCATCTTTAAATGTGCAATCTTTCCTCAAACGCTGTGTGGCCTAATGCAGACCACACTCACAACACTTACTCAGTGGACAATATCTTGTGGCTATTGAAATGTTTTAAAAATTAATTAATTAATGAATCGCCGGAAAAGTTGGAAAATGTTTTTCATCCGATTGACTTAAAACTCGGCTTGTAAGCATAGCACGCGAAATAATTCGACACGTGTTCAAGGCTTATTGTCCTCATAGCATACAATATTAATAATGGCAGAGTTTAAGGAGGTTTTCATTGAAATAAAAAAGTTTTTCGCACATTTTTCGACTGATGGTTCCTGTGGCAGCTATAAGATATAGTCATCCGATCCGGTCGGTTCCGACATATTAGCAGCGTGCAGTAAAAAGAAGACTCTGTGCAAAATTTCAGCTCGATAACTTTAAAACTGAGAGACTAGTTTGCGTAGAAACAGACAGACGGACGGACAAAGCTCAATCGACTCTGCTCGTAGCCCAGACCAAGAATATATATACTAATACATATTTCTATGCTTTGCAAACTTCTGGGCAAAACTATAATACCCTTTGCAAGGGTATAAAAATAAATAAAAAAATTTCAATCGGAATTTCCGTTTGGTTTTAATACGTTTCTAAACGTAACACTTAAAACCAAAATTGATCAGTTTGAAAAATTGTTAAACTTTCAACCACTTTAAAAACCAAAATAATTGACCAAATTCAATAAACCAAAATTTTTTTAAAGATTTTCGGGGTTCCCTTTAATAAATTAAATTAATTCGGTCAAAAAAATCGACCGTCAGTTTTTATACCCGTTACTCGTAGAGTAAAAGGGTATACTAAAGTCGTGCAAATGTATGTAACAGCCAGAAGGAATCATTTCCGACCATATAAAGTATATATATTCTTGGTCAGCATCAACAGCCGATTCGATATAGCCATGTCCGTCTGTCCGTCTGTCCGTCCGTCCGTCCGTCTGTATGAACACCTAGATCTCAGAGACTAGAAGAGCTAGAGCAACCAAATTTGAAATGTAGACTCCTATTGTCTGCACGCAGATCAAGTTTATTTTCAATTTTTGCCACGCCCCCTCACGCCCCCGCAATTTGGAAAAAACGTCATATCTCCTACAGTTTTGATGATAGATGGTTCGTACTTTCTAGAGATATCTAGTACTCAAAATTGTTTATTGATTTGCTGAAGGAATGATAAAGATCGGATGAACGATACTCAAGTTATGAGCAAAAAACGGTCAGTTAACACCCACCACCCACCCCACCCATAACCTAAGCATTGCGTTCAGCAGCAATCTTAGTGAGAGAGAGAGAGAGAGAGAGAGAGAGAGAGAGAGAGAGAGAGAGAGAGAGAGAGAGAGAGAGAGAGAGAGACTTAGAGAGCGCACTGCGTTGTGCGTTGTGTGTTAACTGGCCGTTTGACTCGTGACCAAATTCGAGCTGCGACATTAAGGGTGCAGAGTATGTAATAGTGATGACGTTTTCAAAAGTTTTGTTGTCTGATCTGTTTATCGTGATGAATTTGGAGTCATTTATGTTGCATTTAGTAATTGACAAATGTCTATTAATATCTGGCGGATAATAAATAGCCGAGTTAAAAAATATTGCATACTTTTCGGCTGACCCACCTCAGGCATACAGGAAGGATAATAAACATTTGTTTCCATGAGTAACGGGTATATCGAAGTCGGTTAGAGCCGACTTTAACTTACGCTCTCGTTTATTATTGCAACGCCAAAGCTAAGCTCGAGAAAAAAGTAGGAGGGGGCTTTTTCTCTCCTTACTTAAATTAGAACTTATCGTACCGCCTTCCTGATCACTGTAGAGTGTGCCAAGCGGAGGTGGTAGCCATCCAGGAAGCTGCCACCTACCTTAACACACTCACAGTCAAAAAAGACCCACATACCAACAATGTTAAAACACTTACGGAATGTCGCTTATCTGAGAGATCGCACGACATTTCAGTAAACACCTAATATGGGTGCCTGGACACCACAACATAGAAGGAAATGAGTCTGCGGACAAACTGAACAGAAGAGGCACCACCATCGAGCTCATTTCATTTACTTTATGCATTTGGCATTACCTATTTTGTACGTAGGTTGAACCAATATAAACAGGGAACACGTGAAGATGAAAAGATAAAACTGTAAGTTCAGATATTTTTTTATACCCGTTACTCGTAGAGTAAAAGGGTATACTAAAGTCGTGCAAATGTATGTAACAGGCAGAAGGAATCATTTCCGACCATATAAAGTCTATATATATTCTTGATCAGCATCAACAGCCGAGTCGATATAGCCATATCCGTCTGTCCGTCTCGTATGTATGAACACCTAGATCTCAGAGACTAGAAGAGCTAGAGCAGCCAATTGAAATGTAGACTCCTATTGTCTGCACGCAGATCAAGTTATTTCAAATTTTTGCCACGCCCGACCCCGCCCCCACAATAAAAAATGTTGAATAACTCCCACAATTTTTGAGATAAAACTTAAAAAAAAACGAGAAGGCCAAGCTAACTTCGTCTGTGCCGAAGTTTTTATACCCTTGCAAATGCTGTTTTTGAAATGTCAGAGTTTAAGAACGCTTACATAAAAATCTAACAATTCTTTAACTAAAACCCATTTTCCTACAGGTATACATCTGATTTCTCCCAAATTTCACGAATGTTTTTGAAAACATATCAAATTAACAATCGCGGAGTTTAAGAAAGATAAAATATAAAACAGAAAAGTTTGTCTCACTAAGACTCATTTTCCGACCGATCGGTCCTATGGCAACCATAAGATATAGTCACCCGATGTCGATCAACTTTTTCAAATTAGTTTAATATTAAGAATCACCGACTTTAAGAACTATTTATTGGAAAACAAAAAAGTTTTTTTCACTAACACCCATTTTCCGGCCGATCGGTCCTATGGCAGCTATAAGATATAGTCATCCGATTTTGACAAAAATTAGCAAATCTGTTTGAAAGCATATAATATAAATTATCGCCGAGTTTTATAACGCTAGCATTGAAAACAAAAAAGTTTTTCTTACTAAGACCCAATTTCCGACCTATTGTTCCAATGACAGCTATAAGATATAGTCATCCGATCTTGACCAAAATTTGCAAATCTGTTTGAAAGCATATAATATTACTAATGGACGAGTTTGATGACGCTAACATTGAAAGCAAAAAAGTTTTTCTCACTAAGACCCATTTTTTGACCGATGGTTCCTATGGCAGCTATAAGATATAGTCATCCGATCCGGTCGGTTCCGACATATTAGCAGCGTGCAGTCAAAAGAAGACTCTGTGCAAAATTTCAGCTCGATAGCTTTAAAACTGAGAGACTAGTTTGCGTAGAAACAGACGGACAGACGGACAGACAGACAGACGGACGGACAAAGCTCAATCGACTCAGCTCGTCGCCCTGATCAAGAATATATATAGTTTATGGGGTCGGAAATGAATATTTCTATGCGTTGCAAACTTCTGGGCAAAATTATAATACCCTTTGCAAGGGTATAAAAAACTCAAATTTAAAACTTAAGTTTATATTCGCAACATCTATAAGCCCTCAAATTTTCATCAAGATCGGATGATAAATAGCCGAGTTAAAAAATGTTGCATACTTTTCGGCTGTCTCACCTCAGGCACACAGGATGGCTATTAAACATTTCTATGCATGAGTAACGGGTATATCGAAGTCGGTTAGAGCCGACTTTAACTTACGCTCTCGTTTTACTCATAACTTGTGTATCGTTCATCCGATCTTTATCCTTCAGCAAATCGATAAATACTTTTGATTACTAGATATCTCCAGAAGGAGATGGAATATATGACGTTTTTTCCAAATTGCGGAGGCGGGAGGGGGTGTGGCAAAAATTCAAAATAAACTTGATCTGCCTGCAAGTAAAAGAAAGATATGTCCCATACATGTCAAACCTCTATCTCTTACCATCTCTGAGATCTGTGCGTTCATATAGACGGACAGACAGACAGACGGACGGACGGACGGACGGACGGACAGACGGACATGGCTATATCGACTCGGCTGTTGATGCTGATCAAGAATATATATACTTTATAGGGTCGAAATGATTCCTTCTGGCTGTTACATACTTTTGCACAAACTTAATATACTCTGCGTACCTTTGGTACAGAGTATAAAAAAAACGATTTTATCAAAACAACCAAATTTTCCATATGAAAATCATACAATTTGTATCTCATAAAACTTGGTGTTGGGTTTTGCTGCAACGTAATTTAATGCCAGCTAACATTAGAACAAATTTCGTTGGAAAAGGCTATTTAATGTGGCCACAGGACCTACAAATGTAAGCAAACCTAGCTCAACACACGTTTATGCAAATATCTCGTAAGCCTGCTGGGGGAAAACGGACAATAGATTTGACAGCGATTCAGCGACCACAAAATACATATGTATGGAAGGTTTGCTATTTTCTCTGGTGCAAAAGTTGGCCTTTATACTAAAATATCATTAAACTGTTAGTGTAGATACTATTATATAAGAATAATTCTTGTTGTGCTAGAAAATTTAACTATTTAACTTACGTAGTTTTGAAGGATGTTTTAGTAAAAAATCTTCAAGTTTTTCGCGCTCCGAGAGTTCTAAAACAGCTCCTAGAGACCACATCAATGCAAATAAAAATACACGTTCCAATGTCTTTTCATTATGGATATTTATGTCGGACAGTAATCCATCCATTATATCAAGCATTTGCCTTATATAAATTGCTTCAAGTAGTCTCATTTTCGCCATTAGTCTCGATTGCAAAAATGTATGTGCATCTTCGTAAATTCCATCGTAGCACCGTCTAAATATTTCACGATCATCTCCCCATTTCATCAGCCATGCTTCCATATAAACCCTCCAACTTAAGACAGAAGAACTGGTGAACACCATTCCGACGCGACTAACTGTAGCCGGAGATGCGTTATCAACATTATCCGGTTCAAAAACCAATTTCGAATTGTCAGCCATTTTAATACGATCTCCGTTGGCAAGCGTAAGCGTTTTGTTATCATCCAGAACTGAATTTAAGTTTTCAATCCACACAGCATCCACTGGTCCATCCAGTACAATCCAACAGTTTTGATGGCGTGGAACTTTAAGCGAACGACGCCAAAGTGTTGAAAAGATACCATCAGTCCAATCATTTGTGGCTACATCCAAGCGACCAAACATCTGTGGTGCCGTAATGGCCTTGGGATTCATTCTCATCTCCTTATGGGGGTTCCCCATCTCCGTAAAACAACGGAGCATGCAGAGGGTGCAGCTTGATTTACCGGATCCAGTAGGTCCCATTAACATAAGACCGTGCCTAACTAGAGATGTCTCATAAAGCTGCACAAGCTTTAAATTCCACTCAGGATTATTAACGTAGCCCAATTCGTCGCTAACCTTTGAGATAGCTTTTTGCAAATCCTTGTAAGCATTGGTTGTAAGTTTTATTCCCGGAAACATGTCTTCCACAAGGGATACAAAAAGCCCCTCATCTTCATCAATAAGTTTTGATACGTTCATGTCACGTAAAACACGCATCACTATTGTTTCTTCAGTATCATTTGGATTTGAGCGTTTTTGTGCGCCAAGGGTACGTAGCACAGAAAGGATGTTGCGGAGACCAAAATCATAATGGACTTGCTTTGACAACTGTTCCTCGCACAGTTTGTAAAGCGTGAACATTTTACGCGAAAGTATGACATTCTCCTTAAAACCGCAACTTGCCATTTTAACACGAATAATTATCTGCCGATCAGGTACCATCATTGCTACTGTTCGGAACATAATCTTCAGATTCTCAGGTAGCTCCTGTCGGCCAGCATAGCCAGGATTCATGGTAATGAAAATTCCAAACTCTGGATTTAATGAGACGACATCACCGTCTAAAAATATGAATGATGAGCGTTTTTCTTTGCGAGCGGTTAGTACAATACTATGGAAGAGAAGGTTTAATGTATTTAAAGATTTAACATTAGTTTAAATTACTTACTAAATCTGCTGCGCCGCTACGGAGAGCACTGGTAGCTCAATACGATTAAACTCATCAAAGCAACCCCATGAACCAGACTGAGCCAGTCCTTTATAAATGCGACCCAAGCCCCGAAAGTCCATCTGATCGGAGCAATTAAAGACTACCACAAGTTTCCCCAGGGCACGTCCCATATCCTTCGTTGTTTCAGTCTTCCCCGTTCCTGCCGGGCCAGCTGGCGCACCCCCCATACACATTCCGATGGCTTGAGCCAGGGTTATATAGCATCGATCTGTCAGTGGTGTTATAGCCAGACGTTCAGTTACTCCGAGATATTCATTTTGATAGATAAAATTTACATCTGTTATACCAACAATTATATCATCATTGTCTTCGTTGTAATAGAATCGGGCTTGTTTTTGCCATTCAAAATCGCCAGCCGACCTAATACGCAGCGTACATAAATCATCAAAAATATCTCGCTGGTGCACATGTATGGTAACCATTGTCTCAAAACGTATACGATCAAGCGACGTGAGATCCTTAACTGTTAAGTCGATAAAGTAGTTTAAGAGAATTAAGAACTTGTTATTGATGCGCTTCATAATTGTTTTATCCGTACGGCATTTGCGAAGAGCATACTCAGAGTCTTTCGTCCATAACAGCTGCACGCCCACTACACCAGCTTGTCCACAGAACGTTGAAAACTCCTCCGCAAAGTTAAACTCTGGATCATTTAAACTTATGGCTACACTGGCGAGAACTGTACGCATAGTATCTTGCATTTCTTTCAGTAATCGATTTAACCATATCTCAACACTACCGGCGCACTGGACGGTGTTTTCAAATTTAACTTTTTCGTGGTTCATGGAATTCATACTCTCAATAATATCATTAGTTTTCTCTACGAAGTCAACTGTTGCCATAGCATCAAATATACTCAAAAGATGAGGTTGGATTGACGTGGGATCTGAGGCTTGACCTAATATCTCTAATAACACTGGGTCAGAAACAAAAAAGAAACGAGGAAAAAGTAATCGCTTAGATTCCAAATAACCTGTTAAGCTCTTTTGACATGTTTCTAGTTGATCCAATAACCATGTTAAGTTCAAAGCTAGGGACTCGTCGCCAGTACAGCACTCCACCGCGTTTGGAATTTCTCGAGCGCGCATCATAATTTTTATATAGCTCTTGTCAATGTTAGTGAAACGCTTTGCTTCCATAGGCAGCTGTTTTGAAATATCTCCGCCAACGAATACTGCTTCCAGGTATATCCAAAGATTCTGAACCATTAGCCACTTCTCTAAAATATCTCCAGTATTTACTAGCTTAGATAGCCACAATTGTATTTCCTTTTTAAAAGGAGCATTATATCTATTCGATGCTAATGAGTTCATTATCATTAAACTATCTTCAAGAGATGCTATAATCTCTAGTGTTTCAGTGCCCTTAAGCACTATCTCTCCCCAGTTCTTAAACTGTCCTAGTTGCAAGTTAACCATAGACCAATCAAGAATAATTTGTTTTAGCTTAGCTTCTATATCCAATTCTTTGCTTGCTCCAACACAAATATCTTCCACTTCCTCTTTATACTTCAAAATAGGAGCTTCAAGTAATTTTCCAAGAGTAAATTTAGGATTAGTTGGATCAAAGTCTGTTTTAAAGAGCGCGTTGAGTCGCACCCAATGCCGTTCCTTCATGGCCTTGTTCGTCATTAGCTCAAGAAGAGGGCACGTTTCATTAAAGTCGTCAATTTTTGTCTTCAAATCGATAAAAGCTGGCCATGATTGCATGCCTTTAGGCAACTTTCGACAACGTAACTGAAAGTCGGACAGCTCAGCACTAATTTTTTCAATATTAACATCAGCCCACGGCATTTCGTAATAGTCTGCAATAGTCTTTAGTACCTGTATGTACAACGAATATAACCTGTTGAGGTAATTAAATTCCCTTTTTCGTTGATGCAGCAATGGATATTCAGTGATTGGCAAGCCAAACAGTTTTTCTCCGCTACTGTACATTTCATATTTTCGCCACAAATCATCAAAACGGTTCTGAAATAGAAAAACTCGATCGCTTGCTTCTTTCGCAGAGATACCTTCTACCATAGGTCCATTTGACTCAAAGTCGCGATTGAACTCATCGAATTCTTGAACAAAAGTAGCTATTCCTTCATTAAGCTCTCTCAATAAGGGCTCCTCCATTTCTGATATACGGTCCGAGATTTTCTTAGCCTATAATTAAAATTATTTTGATAAACATCTTTTACATTTTCAATAACTGGTTCGAGATCATTAGGGGATACAATTGGTACTTTTCTCAATACGATTTTCAACATGTGAAATTAATTGCTTTGCTTAGTTATACAGATTTCAATTTCCCCATAATTTATCTTTGACCTATCAATGTAGCAGACCTTAAAAAAAAGTGTTGTGACGTAGTCTCCCCTACGTCACATTTGAATAGTCACAATATCAATACTAATTATGCCAGGAACGCCTATACAAACCCAACGGTCATTTGTGCCTGCTAATATAATTTCAAACCTAACGTCCATTTGTTGCGGCAAACAAACCATCTCTATGGGCGGACGATCTTTTTTGCCATAACGCGTAGCGAGCCAGAGTGGGGCTAAAAAATCGCACATGAGAATTCAAGGCAGCGGGCGTCACCGCCAAAATCAGGGGATTGAGTCGAAAGCGCTTGCCACGATCGGACATACACGGATAAACAGAGGAAATCAAGACACGTAAAGAAAAGAAAGAGAATAAACGAGGGATGTTAGAAGAAGATAAAGTGAAAGAGATTGTTAAAGTAAGGATAAGGAAGATAAGGCCTATAAGGAAAGTGAATGGAAGAAATAGACAAAGAAATAAATTGGATTGAATAAAATTCGGCGTCGCTTGTGTTTAATTTTCTGCCCCGTTAGGTTCCTTGATCCCCCCTTCCCGCTCCACTAACACGTAGTTAACTAAACGGAGATTCCTCACCCGCTCCTTTATTAATAATTAATTTATCCGAGTCGTGGATTACTTCCCGCTCTACTAACCCGTAGTAAACTAGTCCCGCTTAATCAACCAGTAGCTAAACAGAGACGTGGATTCCTTTCCGCTCTTTCGCCCGTAGCTAGCTAAACAGAAAGGTGGATACCTTCCCGCTCTTTCGCCCACCGTTAGTTAAACAGAGAAGTGGATTTCTTCCCGCTCTTTTGCCCGTAACTAGTTAAACAGAGACGTGAATTCCTTCCCGCTCTTTTGCGTGTAGTCAGCTAGTCGGAGACGAGAATTCCTTCCAGTGCTGTTCCCTATAGTTTATAAATCTGGGACGAGGATCCCTTCTCGAACAGAAGCGGTAGCGGCATGGCCAGGAATAAGCGGTTGAGAACTTTCGTTTATCAATATCTCTCGGTATATTTACATTCCGAGATCCCTAACCCTCAGGTGTCTCAGACTTTCTTAGAGATATATATTGAGATACATATATATATGTTACTCCAGTCCAGGTGATGAACTTATCCACGCTGACAAAATTCAGCGAACGAGACGCCGCCTAAAATTGGGCCCATTGCCTGCCGTCAACTCTCAGGCTCCCAACTCTACCCATCATCCTCCACGGACTGAACTATATCGCGTAGCCCACGCTGAACAAAACCCCTCCTTGCCGCATGATGGCTCCAATACTCATGCTACTGGACCACCACTGCCTCAAGGACACAAACCTCCACATTTTGTTATATCTAAAGTTAAAAACTTTATGCAGCTTAGAGACATGGTTCGATCTGCTGTTAGCAATTTCCATATGAAATGCTCTGATCCTACTACAGTTAGGGTCCGGGTCAGCGATGCTCAATCCTACCGCAAACTCCAAGCCCTATTTAATCAGAGTAACTTGCCGTTCCACTCATGGCTGCCTTAAGAAGATCGCTCCTTTCGGGTTGTTATGAAGGGCCTTATTGGTGACACCCCAATAGAGACCATTAAGGCTGAATTTGAAAGCATGGGCCATAGAGTCAGACAGATTCGAAATCATGTCCTTCGTAATGGAAAGGGTACGATGGTGCACTTTGTCGACTTAGAGCCAGCCCCCACTAATACTGAGATGTATAAAATCAAGTATGTACGTGCTCAACACTATTGTTAAAATTGAGCCCCCCAACATACGTTACAGCGTCCCCCACTGTGCTAGATGCCAAGAGCTGGGTCATACGCGCTCCTATTGCAACAAGCCTCAACGATGCTCCAAGTGCAGCGGACTACATGCCCCTCTGGCAACCTATTGCTCAACCTTCGCAACAGCTGGGCAACACAATCCCTGGCATCTCTTCTGCCCTCCCTCTAAGTACCGAGCAGTGGCCTGAAATTCAACCGGGACTCCGTAAAAGGAACCGTATGAGAAAAAATGGCCCCCAACAAACTTTGCAGCAACTTCAGCTACCTACGCAGATGCCGACTCTCACAGCAATCGGGTCTTCGCCCCGGAGTCGACGCAGTGCACACCACACTGCCCAAGGATTGCGACCCCCGGCATGCGGTGACACAAGTGTGTTCAAACTCCCCTCTATCTCTTCCCACTATCATATTTTTTTTCACTTACTGAGCAAGCAACACCGGCCTGCTTGCTCAGCCTCCTCCGTCTTTGCGCCGGTGATGTTGAGAGTAACCCAGGGCCCACAGTGTACCTGTGTCCTGTATGTGACAAAAGAATCACAAGGGGGGTATGCTCTGTATTGTGCTATGCATGCTACAAGTGGTGCCACCTTAGATGTTCGGGCCTTAACAGCCCGACAGAGCATTCAGCACAATTCAACTGCCCCAAATGCACCAGCCAACAACGTATACTACACACCATAACATCAATCACATCATCACCATCACCCACCTCCACACAAACCTCCAATAACCTCAACACTTTGGCACCCTATAGTCTTTCTCAAACTGGTCCTATACCTACAACAAGTCACACAGGTCCACAACCTACACCCCAAGTGGTAAGCCAGATTCCAAGAAACCTGCACAACATCTCCAAGATTTTCATCATTATGCAATGGAACTGCAATGGCTTTTCAAGGAAGGTAGTTGAGGAGACCGACTACATGGCACGGAAAGGGATATCCATAGCGGCTTTGCAGGAAACCAAATTAGCTAGCAGAAGCCTTTTGGTTACTACACTCTTCTGCGTGCTGACATAAAGGCGGAGGCCTTGCCTTTGTTATACATAACTCTGTGAGCTATCGCGCACTGCATATAAACACTACAGATGATCATCTAGAAGTGCAAGGCATCGCGGTTACTTCTGGCGAAGATCAAATAGACATCCTTAATGTCTACATACCGCCTGTCTCGGCTTGCTAGCATCCGTCACCTGCTAGAAGGCGAATTCAGGATAGTTATGGGCCACTTTAATGCCCACAGCAACTCCTGGTTCTCTGAACTTGGGTGTGACTCTCGTGGAGAATTGTTTGAAGAACAGATTGACAGTTCGGACTTCTGCACCATCAACGAAGACCATGCCACCCGCATCACAGCCACATGTCGCAGCTCCCCCGACATCACGATAGTCAGTGCCGCCCTCCTCACCAACACAACGTGGTATGCCGATATTGCATTAAATTCGGAAAATATCCCCATTACAACCAAGGTTACCAAAGATGCAGATTTCATCACCTCTGAAAGACGCGCATTTGTTAACTTTGGCAAGACGAATTGGGATATGCTCCAGACACTGCTAAACTGGCGGACACGCGAGACAATCTCCGCAGAGAAGACCCGGCAAAACCCTGAGATTGCTCGCATGGGAGAAGAGATAACCAAACTTGTTTCCAAATATCGGAGGGACAAGTGGCTACTACAGCTGGAGGAAATGGATAAGAGTTCTAAACGTTTATGAAGCACCATTAAACAACTTACAGCTCCCCGTAGAAGTGACCAGATAATGGTATCCTTCGGTACTAAAACCCCATCCAGTACCACAAAATGTGCGACTGAGTTCAATCGACAATTTGTGGAACACCCAGCTACATCTGATAAAGGGAAACGCAAAATGCACACACAGCTGCACAAACTCAAGAAGGAAGAAGAACACATCCCCTTCGATACCGCTGAGGTGAGTCTGGCAATTAAGAACTCCAAATCTTCAAAGGCAATAAGACCAGATGGCTTGGCCACCATTATGCTAAAGCACCTGGGCCCAAAAGGATTGGTATACCTCACGCAGACTTTCAACTTATGCGTGTAGACGCTGTTTATACCGGACATATGGAAGACGGGCAAAAGCATACCCATACTTAATCCTGGTAAGCCAGCAGACCAAGGAGCGTCCTACAGGCCCATAACCTTACTGTCACCAGTAATAAAGGTCCTCGAATCACTCCTTCTACCAGTCCTCAAAGAACACCTACCACCGGCCAAACACCAACATGTATTAAGGGAGGGCCACAGCACTACCACAGCACTTTGCGAACTTGCAACCACCATCACGGCAGGCCTTAACAGCAAGCGGCCGCATGAAAGGTCGATAATCGTCGCTCTCGACCTCTCTAAGGCATTCGATATGGTTAACCATACGATCTTGCTCCAAGATCTGCTCCACAGCTCCGTCCCAAACAACACCAAGAGATGGCTGCTAAACTACCTCTCAGGCAGGCAGTCCCACTTGGAGTTCAGAGGAGCATCGTCAGGAAACAGGAAGCTGAAGCAGGGAGTACCACTAGGTGGAGTCCTCTCACCCCTGCTCTTCAATCTATACATCTCCAACCTACCCTCTACGCCTCCTGATGTTAAAATGGTGTCGTATACTGACGACTGCACCATCATAACATCGGTGAAAGACGTTAAAACCCTTGAGAGCCGATTGAACAGCTAGCTGCCGGTCCTAGCAGACTTTTTCTCCAACAGAAATCTTTCACTTTCTGCCACCAAATCATCTGCTACGCTGCTTACCACCTGGTCTAAGAAGGTCAAACAAATGCTTGACATACGTATCAACGGACAGAGCATTCCAACCCTAAACAACCCTAAGATTCTTGGGGTCACGTTTGACTCTCTCTACGTATTCGCCAAACACGCAGAGAGCGTGGCCAGAAATGCCAGAAGCAGGAATAGGGTGCTCAAAGCAATAGCCGGGAGCTGTTGGGGCAAGGAGAAAGAGACGATCGCGATCACCTACAAGTCGATCGGCAGATCGCTTATCAGTTATGCTGCCCCTATTTGGTCACCCTCCATCAGCGACACCCAGTGGAGGAATCTGCAAACGGTGCAGAATGCCGCCCTCCGTGTGGCCACAGGCTATCATTTGATGACACACCCTGACCACCTGCACCAGGAAACCGAAATCCTCCCTGTTAGGCAACACAACGAGCTCCTGACTCAGCAGTTTCTCATCAACTGCCAGAATCCAGCACATCCCAATCATGACAGCACTAGAGCAGCAATGTGTAGAAGAGACAGGCCAGTCAGATCTGACCTGAGAACGGCATATCCATCGAGCGCTTTCTCGCTCCTGAGCGCATGACTCACACTGAGTGCATCAAAGCAAGGAACTCGGCCCACACCAACATGGTCGAAAACACCATCATGGCCTTGCACGACAACGTGGTACTTGGTGGCAGACCACCGCCTGTTGATCCGAGTGAAATGAAATTACCCAGATGAACCAGAACCACGATTACACAAACTTGATTTGGATATGGGTACCCTTTAAACATCTACTTTAATTTCACTCTCGCTTCTTTCTTTTCATACTAACGTACATACTTGTCGAACCAGCCGCTACAACAACAACAACCAACGATATGCCCCACCTGCTGCCCACAAGCAACAACACCACAACCTACAGCACCACCGAATCATCCCGCCCCAACAACAACAATAATACCAAACGTAGGGAGTACTCAGTTGAGAGCAAGGAACCTGCAACCAACAACCAGGCAAACATCCAGGCAGATTCCTGCCGCAAGGCAACCAAGCCCCTCCCCACTCACCACCACAGCCAGTGTTACCACTTCATCTGCCCCCAAGGACTTCAAACTCCTGCAGTGGAACTGCAACGGCCTTAGTAGGAAAGTCGTGGAAGTCACGAACTACATGGCTGAAAAGGGCATAGTGCTGGCTGCCCTCCAAGAGACCAAGCTCACGCGCCTGAACTCGCTCGCCACCTCCTCAAATTACACCATCCTTCGCTCCGAACGTAAGCGTAACAAAGGAGGACTCGCGTTCGTCATCCATAACTGGGTTAACTACCGCCTCCTCCACACCACCAGCAATGACGACCATATCGAGGTCCAAGGCATTGCGATCAGAAGCGGCACAGACGAAATAGAGGTGCTAAACACCTACATTCCCCCTGTGACCGCTCACCGGACATCACCATTGTCAGCCCCTCCCTCATCATAAACACCACATGGCACGCTGACATTGCACTTGGCTCAGACCACATCCCCATCTCTATCAAGGTCACAAAGGACGCGGACTTCATTACCTCCGAAAACCGCACCTTTGTGAACTTTGCCAAGACCGATTTGGATAGATCAGACATAGAATCAGCGATTGCCCCGCTCCCGCCACCAAATTCCGTCAACGAGGGGGAACGCAGGTTTCGAAACATCCTCACCTCCGCTGCCAAACGCTGCATCCCAGCTGGACGCATCCCACAGATCCATCCCCTTTTTCCGGCAGAGGCCGTCCCACTGGCTGAGAGAAGGGACGCTCTAAGGAAGGATGATGCCGCAAATCCCGACATCCAGACCCACAGAGAACCAGCACCGGAAGAAGAAATGGCTCCAGAAACTGGATGAGCTGGATAAAAGCACCATAAAACAGCTCACCAACCCACGAAAGAACGATCTGGTGACCATTTCCTTCGATGAGAGCACGCCAATTAGTCCTACAAAGTGTGCAACGGCCTTCAATAGGCAATTTGTTCCCCACCCTGCACACAAGGACAAAAACAAGCGAAGGATTGTCCGGAAAATGCGAAACCTCCCCTCAGATGACTCGACGATGATGTCCTTTAGTGCAGACGAAGTGGAGGCTGCGATAAAATACTCGAAACCTTCCACTGCGATGGGACCGGATGGATTGGCCGCCATCATGCTGAGGCACATTGAACCGCTGGCGATCAGGTACCTGACATACACATTTAACCTGTGTGTCAGGTCCCTGGTCATCCCAAGTATCTGGAAAACCGGGAAAAGCCCTTTGACATGGTCAGCCACACCATCGTGCCACAGGACCTCCTCCACAGAAGCCTGCCGAACCACACCAAGAGGTGGTAGTCAAACTACCTCTCTGACAGACAAGCCAAATTGGAGTTCCGAGGCAAACAATCGAGGACTCGCATCATAAAACAGGGAGTACCCCAAGGCGGTGTCCTCTTCCCCCTGCTATTTAACACCTACAAAGCAGGGATCCCACAAGCACCCCACCACCTTCCACCTCAGCCACCTTCCTCGAACTGGCCAGGGAATAGCTTCTCTACATCCAACTAATCATTTACCCTCTTCTTTCTCTTTATCTTCCTTTCTTCCACATACATACGAAACTTCCCAGCCGTTAGAACAACAACCTACGCAGATGCAAAGGGCACAAACGGGTCATCAGCACCAACACCAGAATCACCCCCAGCAGCAACAACGCCAACATCAACCGCGAAACATACCGCACCAGCAATTTATGCCAACTCAGGGCCAGGAACAAAGTCACCGTCAGTTGCAACAGCAACCCCTGCACCCTTATTAACAACGAAGTTCCACATTTCCCTCGTCTCACCAGGCTCATCTGCAAGTTTTCAGCAGCAGCAAGCTCAGACTGGTGCCTTATCTGCCAATTTCGATCAGGTCACCACACTCATTAATACGCTGGTCAGTCTCCTGCTTCAAATTGCTCCCCAATTCGTTTCTAACCCTCAGTTATTTAGTTTGGTACCTCAGGGTATGTCTGGTACCACCACTAGACGTAATGACTAACATAGGGTTGCGCATCGGCCCCTGGAACGCCAATGGGGCATTTTCCAAGGCTCTCGAAATAGAGCTGTTCATCCAGAGGCACCGGCTCGACATTCTGCTGTTGTGAGAAACTCATTTTTGCTCGAGATCGTTTTTCCGAATTCCAGGATACGACCTTCACTCTGCAAACCACCCTGCGGACCGTATGAGATGTGGTGCAGCAGTTCTCATCAAATCTTGCTTAAAATATCACCTACATAGCTCGATTATGAGGTCGTCTGCTATGTGCGTTGCTGTTAAGGTGGACAGTGACCTTGGCGGAGTAGTTATGGCGGTTATCTACAGTCCGCCAAATCTACAGTGGTCAGCCGAAGACTTTTCGGGTTTTTTTCGAGAAGCTTGGTCCCAGGTTCTTGATTGCCGGGGACTGGAACGCGCATCACCAGCTCTGGGGTGGAAGAATTGCAACTGCCAGAGGCACAGCGCTCTATAACTGCCTAACCTCTTCATACCAGCAAGTGTTATCAACTGGAAGTCCCACATACTTTCCATCAAACCACAACTTTTCCCCATCAGACTTAGATTTTGCCATCTTCTCCGGTATCCGATCAAAAAATCTAGCTATCAGCGGATTGCTGGAACTCTCTTCCGACCACATCCCCCTGGTAATAGATTTTCGAGCCGCATCTTACACCATCAGTGTCAAGCCGAGACTATTACCAAGGCATGCCGACATTTCTCGGTTCCAGAGTAAACTGGAACAGACTGTAAACATCGACATGGAGCTGAACTCTTCCGCGGACATTGACGACGCAGCCCAACCATTTCTTCAAAATATCCGCACAGCCGCTGAGCAAGCTATGAGTGGTAGCCAGCTGAGAGGCGAGCGATCAAGCATCCGTCCCATTCTTGCAGGGGTACCTCAGGGCAGTGTTCTCGGACCGGTACTTTACTCTCTTTTCACCTCGGCTCTGCCGTATCCAGTTGCACATCGCACCTTTATCGATACGTACGCTGACGTTGCATCCAGCAAACAGCCGCAAAAGAGCATCTGCTAAGGTTCAGCAGTTCCTGGATGGCTTTGGTCGTTGGACGAACCGCTGGAACATAGCCATTAATCGTTCAAAAAGCCAACACTGCACCTTCGCTATAAGACGTGGGAAAGTTGCTCGATTGCGACTTCAAGGGTCAAGAGTCCCTTATTTGAAATCTGCGGTTAAATGTCTTGGTGTGACATTGGACCGCCGCCTGACCCATGCCCATGTGGTACGAGCAGCTGCTACAGTAGCAGCTAAGCCGAAGGAGCTTGATTGGCTTCTCAAGTCTCGTAGCGGACTTTCGTTGCGATCCAAAATCCTTGTTTACAAGGCAGTTATCATGCCTTCCTGGACCTGGGGACCTACAGCGCATTGCTGATGCTCCCTGCTATGTAAGGCATACAACTTTATATCGCGATTTGGATGTTTTGACATTATGCGCCCAAATCAATATGCATACTAGTAGGTATCATGACCGACTGGTGGCCCACTCCACCACTGGTGGCTACAAACAGGCTCAGAAGACCCCTTAACCGACGACATCCCTCAGACCTCTGGGTCTATGGAAGGCGTCCCTCGGGCCGCCTCATCAACTTGACATAAGTGTCCCCTTGGGACTATCCCCTACTAATATTTGCACGCTGCTGGTTTCCCCAGCAAGATGACAGATCACTCCCAGGACCTGTGCTGCGTGTTAAGTTGTTATCCCAGGCGTTTGCCGTGATGTCTAAGCCCCGTATAGTACTAGTAATTCTTGTTAACTGTTTGTAAATAGATTAAGTTCTATGTATCAAGTATTCTCCTAGCTATCATTAGACAAAAAAAAAAAGGAAGGTGAGGATGGGAATGTGGTTAATGCCCACAAAAGGTTAATAGGGAAAAAGTGGGGTGAGAAAGTTAGGCGTGTGGTTAACGCCTACGTGTGGTCGATAGGAAAGGAAAGGCGGAGAGAAAGTTGGGTTAAGGGCACTGTTAACTAGTGTAACTATGAAATTCTGTTTAGCATGTTACGACTTACTGAGGTCCAGATATGCTGATTGGTACTACTATTTGTCACTGAGTTTATTTCCTTTATACTTTTGGGCACTGTACTTTCACTGGTCACTGAGTTTCTCACTACGTGCAACGACCATCTAAATCTAGACTATTCGTTTGCTCTGTCAAACCAAGTTCTGTTTGCAACTGCAACCGTGTTCGTCACGAACTCGAACCGTCTTCCGTCTCAAACTGGGAGGGGGCGCAGAATGAGAGAATACATACATTCGATGTCGATCAGCCAGAGCGCGTGCCATGGACAGTTAGGGCGCCGTAGCTTGGTGGCTCTAGCTCTACCACGCTCTGACAGATGGGAGAGCGAAGGAGAGTGTAACGCATTCGGTGTCGATCAGGCAGCTTACTTTGGCAGCGCTGCCTCTGCTGCGCTTTGACCCATATCACAGTGGTTTCTGCCATAGGCCAAAAATAAAAAATGCAAAGTGAGAATTTTGGTTTCAAACATGTTGTCTCTATCTCGCAAAAGAATGACCTTTTTAATTGTATAGTAGATTTTGTTTCATTACAACCGTACTCTATAAAAGTGGCTTCAAAAGAGAGAGTATTAAATATATTGGTTCTGACTGGGAGAGCTTTTTGAGATTTAAGTGAAATTTAAAACAATTAAAACAATATTAAATCAAACAAATATTAAAGAAACTTAAACTGAATCGTCAAAGAAATGGTGCTAACTTTATTTTGTAATAAATTTAATGTTTTTAGTTTGTTGAGTTCTTTTATAAAAATTTATGTTTTGTCAGTACTTTTTTTTTGTGTTCCATTGTCCATGTGATATAAATTCAGCTAAGGTAATAGTGATAGTCCCCCCTGATTCCCCCAATTAAATTTATTCGATAAAATTAATCAACCTTCTAAGATTCTAAAACTACAAAGTTAAGCTGCCGGAAAGTGCCGGAAGTTGTGTTATATCCCAAAGCCTAGAGTGTGCTTGTTTTTTTTTGCAATTTGTTACTGCGGTGCAACTGTTACATTCCTGGTCTCTGTTGTGGTTGTGTTTGATTCTTTTTTGAGTGTTCTATCAAAGCACAAGTCAATTCGACTAAAATCTGTATTTTATTAACTGGATTTACTTTAAAATCTGAGATTGCAGCGATATATACCGATGTGTTCCAGAAATCTCTAGAGATTTTGTGGTCAGTTGTTTTTGAGAACTACCAATCCAAATGTCGGTGTTCCACAAATGTCGGAGATTTCATTTTTCGGAGTTAGATTCGGAGTCGCATGAAGAGAGCGGCAAAAAACAGCTGACTGGTAGTAAATGCATTGTGGCTGACACGGCAGGCTTGTTGGCTTCAAAATAATTTGAACAAATGTTGGATTAAAGTTTTTTTTTTTGAGTTTCTAAACAAAATGCTGAAAGCGTTATTGGTATGCACTGAGTTCCCAACTATAAATTATTCTTAAGCCATTAATTCTCAATTTTATCGGGTAAAGAATTAAAAAATACGCTGACCCGCCAAATAATTATTTTGTATTGACAACACTGTTGCTTACAAGTGAGTTTAGTGCACAAACATAAATTCCAAAATGCCCGCAGTTGCATTCATGGTCTTGGATATTGACGGGAGAGGGCCGTTGACGAGGGAAACAAAATCGCAACAAGAGTTTCAGAAAAAATGCAATCCACTTTTGATTTCTGATGAAGCGTAAGCTACTTCTCTGTAGCGATATCCAACTGCTTTCCCATATGGCATTACTGCCTCTTCCTCCGGAGTTCTTTGTTTCCACCATAAAATCATCCTAAAATTCTTAAAGAGCAAATTAAATGTAAAAAAGTATTTCAAAATTTCACCGCTGACAACTTGACTTCCATTTTGTAGTTTGAAATTCTCGCCGATATATTTATTCGATAGGTTTTTCTCGATACTTCATTGAATTGCCCACTTAAATCTTGTTTTATTAAACTGCTAATTTATCCACATAATCTTGTTATATTTATACCTTTTTAACCGTACAAACTTCTAATTTTGAAAAGAAAATTAATACTCCGAAAATGTAATTGTCAAAATTGGAAGAAGTTGGCAGGTTTGCTCATGGTTTGCTTTCTGCTGCTCTCTGACTTTTGCATTGTTTTGGTGGACAATGATTTAAAATTAATTTGTATTACTTAAAACCCATCAAATCTGTAATAATAATCCAATTCGATCAGTAAAACATTCAAGATTTGTTCATTTTTATATTTGACTCAAATCTCTTTATTAGCAAAACATAGACCAAATGTCGCCACAAAATTCGCAACATTTGAAAACAACCAAAAGAGGTTTCAGGAACACCGACAATTGCTTTTGGGTTGTTAGAGGTTTGTAGAACACGGCCGATAGAATGTTTTATTATGAATTTGTTTTTTTTTTGATTGAGGACTTATCAATTTATTTAATTTTTTTAATTTAAGTGAAGGCTTTTAATGCAAAAACTAACATAACAAAATAAAATAAATTAAAATTAAAACATAAATAAAAAATTTAATAATATATTAATTTTAATCGCGGTTTCGCGATGCTGTGCTTGATTTACCGCTATTCCGGCTTAACGCGAGAAGGGCGCCTGGCGCCTCGCCATAGCTACGTGACTGCCGTTGTCGTTTTACTGTTGTTTGTTTGCATTCTGGTTTTGCCCGCCAAAACTTTGAGCGCGTGCCTTCCTACACTGGTGGACCGGAAAAGACAGCATACCCACAGACCACAGTCGTGGGGCGTCTATTTCCAAAAAGGGCATTGTAGTAGGCGGTTTGAGTTTTTAACCTTGAGTGTTTATTAAGGGCGCAATGCCCCAGTATTTATACCAATTTGTTTACATTGATTCTTATGGGCTAGGTATGCTTACATGTGTTAGAAGAGATCTTAATGCTAATCTTATGCTAGGCTTAATTACGGTACTTAGGAATATATCTTACTTGCTTTTACTTATATGGGCCAAAGCTTAGATAAGAAGTTTGGCTTTAGAGTAGAGCTTTTGGCTTGAGCTTTGATAATGAAGCTTTGTTAGTTAAATAGTGAGCTTTGTTCTAATGCATAGTGGCTGCCATAAGTTATCCTACATCTCCTTTTATCGCAAAAAAGAATAATTTATTGTTCTTTTTTTCAAATGTATTCTTTAATTTATACAGAATTAGACATCTCAGCATATGCTGGGATTCACGTACCCAAAGGGTTCCGCTCTGTTGTCATAAATATATCTTCATTTCTTTTTTTTTTTTTTTTTTAATAAGAGATCTTATTATTAAAATTTTGTTCCTAGTCTAAAAATTTTACTCTGTCTAGGCTTACAATTTGTGTTTTATTTTTATTATCACTTATAGTTATATTGTTATTTTTCCCTATTCCTACTACCTTATATTTTCCTAAGTATTGATTGTCTAATTTGTGGCCTGTCTCATTCTTGATCAGAACTAATTGTCCTATTTTGATTGCTACTTCATTTGTTTTTCTATCATAATTTTTCTTTGGTTTTTCCTTGTATCTCTCTAGCATGACCCTTGCTTTATTTTGTGCTATTTGTAGCTTATATTTAATTTCTTTATTATAATCTTCTAAATTATAAAATGGGTCAACTGTTGTGGATGAAAATGGAAGATCGCTTGGTTGTTTACCAAAGATCAAGTCAAAAGGACAATAGCCATGTACTGTAGATGGAGTAGTATTAAAACAATATGTAAAGTATTGAAGATACTCATCCCAATCATATTTGTTTATTGATATGTACGATCTTAAATACTCGTTAAATGTTCTGTAACATACAACGATGGATATGTCCAGTCTGACGAGCTGATGTAGGGTGTAGCGACGAATGAAGCACGCGCTGGTTCCGGCTCAAATTGTCGTCGGCAAAGGGGTGGGTCTCTATAGTTGATCATTGTGCTACCTACTCGCGGACTACATAGATAATCATATTAGATATTCGCGTGCTAAAATATGGCTTTGAGGTTCAATTAAAAAAAAAACTAGACAGGAAAGAAACCTAAAGAAGAAATAAGGACAGATAAATACATGGCTTCTGAAAGTCGACTGCAAAGATGTTGTTGCAGATGCTGTGGCGTTTGTGTGTTTGTGCTGTCCAGATGTTGTGGTGACAGCAACTTGCCCACCCTACCTTGACCACCAATGCCGCAAGACCCATCGCAGGTCGGTGATCCCTAGAACACACTCTCGATCTAAACCCCTATCATTTTACTCTGATGCATGGCTCCCCAAGGAGAAGATAGCTTAGCAATTCATAGTTATTTCCATTTTATTACAATTAAAGCTTAAGAAAATATTCATGATTATGGCTAGCAAAAGAAGAGTAATTCAAAATTAATTCATGCTTAAAATATATTTAAAGGTATACTTATATAATTACGCTTTCACTGATAGATATCTATTTAGGCTAATCAGAAAAATAAATTCTTGGCAAATATGAGTATTAAATGATCATTAAAGATCATAAACTTCTTCCGCACTCAAGGCCGATCTCGCAAAACAGACAGAGTTAATGATCATAAGTGATTGTAAAATTATCTAATTTCCAGACAGGCGGTGATTTTAGATTTGTGTCCACTATTAATGATCATTGAGGCTAATACTGAACACAGAAGGTGTCGATCAAAACAAAAAGACTAATTTTACAAACAAAAACTGTTGCTGCTCACGGAGGTTAATTATCATTAAGGGCAATAAAAGACTTCATTATTATTAAGCTGCGAATAAGCAAAGCAATTGAAATTTGGATATACAGCTGATCATGGGGGACTATGTGTGTTGACTCATGTTTTAATTGATTTGCCAATTTAATGAAATAATTGTTGCAATGCAGATTTTATTACGACCGAAGCCGATCACTTACCCATCAATTGTTTATCGTTGAGAGCGCTCCCAAGGTTGAGTTGATGTGTGCTGTAGTTTTAGTTGTTGGTTTAATATGTATGTTTAATTAGTTCATTAGATGGCAATAATTAATAATAATAATTCCGATCATAGGGCATGCTCGAAATTTTTACTTTTATCACTTCTCATTTATCATTTGCGGAGCAAAACAAAACACAAAAAAAAAGGTGAGGAGGATGTGATGGACCTTGGGTCACTGGGGGGCTAATAAATTTTAATTAGATTTTTTTCACTTATTGAACTGCCATGGGGATCTTTTGTTTAACCTCACTTTTGCCAATAATTTAAATTTTCACAATTTATTCAATATGTTTACTTTTTGCTACGAATATGGGCCTTTCTTGTATGTCGGTTTTTTTTCGTTTCATTCAAGGGTATTACCGGGTCTATACGAGGAAAAATTTTTCCTTTTGATATGCACTAGCACATGGCCCACAAAATTTTAATGCAATTTTTAAATGCTTTAGTTATGGCTGCACAAAAAAAAATTTTGAATTGGCGTTAATATGGGTGGAACCAGAATTTTATGGCTGATCTTTGGCCAATTTTCACCAATTTTCTTAGCACTTTTTCTGCGCTCCAGCTATTAAAATTTTCTGCTCGTCGGCAGACGTCGACTAGACCGCTTAAACTTCGCGTAGGCACTGCACTTGACACACACACACAGCAACCACTAGATGATGAGACGATGAGAAGAGAGAGGCGCTGATCGATTCGCTTGAGTCGTCGGTGGTCTGATCCCAGCCAGATCTTGGCTCGTCTTAAATACGCAAAGGTGTGTGCGTGTTGTTGGGTACACTTGGCGTACACAAGCTGATAGGCAATTTGGGATACCCAAAAGAGTGTCGACGCCTAATAAGGGCCAAACCTAAGAGGTTAGGGAGACACATGGTCAGTCGGTTGACAACTAAAAGTCCAAAAATGGACAAAAAATTTGTCGAAAAACACTTACGTGGTAGCTTGGCCCTTTAATTGTGTTTTAAATGTAATGCCTTGGGGCTGTAATCTTTTCCGTCGGGGTGACAAAATATTTTCCTTCGTTTAAGTTTGCAAAAAAATTTATTTGCTTGATCGCTTAATTGGTGTGAACTTTGCTTGATGATGACCAAAACGGAAAAGGAAGGGCCAGTCGAATCAAACCAGCAGCTAACCTATTTGCAGGGTTGCGAAATGCAAATTTCTAGCGCAGTGCTGGTTTTAATCACTGAATTAAGTTGTGCTGCTAACGCAAATTTAAACGATTTCTTGTCTTTGCTGTCTTAAGCTGCATACTTTTAGGCAGTTGATAAAAATGCAATTGTGATGGCTGTTCTCAATTATTACTTAGGCCTACTTTTCGGATGCTTAGAGAAAATTTACTTAACTACTACCAAAGGTTTTGCGACAAGCGCACTACAGTTCTGTGGCTTCGCTCGATTGTTCCTAGTGTTTGATGATGATGGGCAGTTGAATTAATTTTGTCAATTTTGAAGTTTTTACATATTTCCGTTAGTATTGAGTTCATGTATTCTGTCCCCATGTCTGTGATAAAAGTCTTCATCGGACCAAATGTCAAAATACATTTTTCAAATATTGCTCTTGCAACGGTTTTTGCGCTTTTGTTCGGTATTGGTGCAGTAAAAAGTTATTTAGTCAAATCACATATCATTGTGACCGCGTATTCGTTTCCGTTTTCTGTTTTTGGTAATGGACCAATAGTGTCTATTATAACAATGTCAAAAGCTGTTGCAGGCGTTGGTGTCAATGTCATAGGGGTTTTATTATGTTTGGTAATTTTAGCTAGCTTGCATTTTTCACACGATTTTACGTAAGTTGTTACCTGTCTTGTCATATTTTTCCAATAATATTTTCTTTTAATCTTTCTAAACATTCTTGATATTCCACAGTGTCCTCCTGATATTGGATTATCATGGTACCTTTTTAAAAATTTGAGTATTGCCGGCTCTAGGTCAAGTGAAACACACAAAAATGTATTATGTTTTCCAATATATTTCGGTTGCTCCTCGGCAACCATCTTCAGGGACACTACAAAACAATTTACCAATTACAATTTAACATAGATTCGATCAAAACAAAACAAAAAAGAGATTTTTCACATACATTATTTTACACGTCTGCTCCGTTCGGCGTGGAGTTGGATACTGATCTATTATTTGTCAGTAAGTGTCTGTATAGGTGAGCACAGTTTTCCGTGTCCGTCTTGTAGTTAAGTCTCTTGTCTGTTGGTGTGTCAATTATATGTAGCATCTCTATAGTGAAACGTTTGCTGTAGTGGTTTTCTTGCTGCAGGATTGTTGTTGCTTCAAAATTCGGCGAGTGTCCGCTATCCATACAGTGTGTCGCGAGCGCCGTTTTTTGTATGGTTGATTGATGTCTGAGTTTGTAGTCCGATCTATGTTGGGATATTCTTGTTTTTAATTTAGATTTTGTTGTACCAATATACAATTTGTTGCAACTGTTATCTGCATTTCCATTGCATGGTATCTTGTAGATCACATTACTCCTGTCGGCTGTGGCTATTATGGACTTCGTCTTATTGAAGAAGTTTCTCATTGTGCTATTGGGTTTGTGGGCTAGTTGTACGTCATGTTTGTTGAAGCAGTCTGAATGGGCGAACCGTTCAGAAAGCTTAGGGACATATGTTAGAGACTTATAAATTCTGGGTTGTTGTTTTCTTTTGGAAATTGGTTGGCCGTTCTTCTCAATCAGGGATTTGATAATTTTAGTTGGGAAGTCATTGTCTTTCAAAATTTGTTTAATCTCTGAAATGGTCTCCTTATGATATATTTCGTCACTAATTTTCATCATCCGTTGTATACAACCCCTTGCTGTATTTATTACCATATTTCTCGGGTGCTTGGAATGGTAGTTGATGATTCTGCCTGATGCTGATGGCTTCTTGTACCACCTTAGCTTAAGTTGATTTCCCTGTCTGTTAATTGTGGAGTCTAAATATGCTAGTTTGCCATCCGTCTCCAATTCCATGGTGAAATTTAAATTCCTGTGAAATGAGTTTAGTGCGTCAAGTGTGTTTTGTATCTCTTCTTCTTTGGTGATGGCAAAAAGATCGTCTACATATTTTGTAAGCAATCTTGGAGGGTGCTTTAGTTTTATGACTGTGCTGTCAAGGAGTTCCTCCATCACTATGTCCGCTATAACTGGGGATGCTGGGGATCCCATTGGCATGCCTTTTAGCTGTGTATATATATCGTCCTCAAATTTAAAGAATCTGTTTTCTACAATGCAGAATCTTAAGATTTCCATAAAAAGTTGTTTGGGAATTTTCGTATACTCTTGTATCTTAGTCCATTTTTGTCAAATAGTCTCCAACGCTAGTTCTACAGGTATGCTCGGGAATAAAGAGACTACATCAAATGAAATTAGTCTCTCATCGTCGCATATATACGTGTTGTTCGTTCGATGTTTGAACTCAATCGAATTTTTGACGTTGTATGTTGAGTCCACCGTAAGATTCTTCAAAATTTTGATTATGAATCTGCAGAGGCCATGCGACGGTGCCCCGACGGACGAGCAAATTGGTCGTAGTGGAGTTCCTTCCTTGTGGATTTTTGGGAGTCCGTATATTCTAGGTGGTAGCGCAGTACTTGTCATGAGCTTATTCCTTTCGGCCTTTGAAATAAGCTCCAGTTTAAACAGTTTGTCCACCAAATTGTTATTTTTAGTCTGTAGTCTTGTTGTCGGATCCTGTCTTAATTTTCTATATGTGCACATGTCCCCTAAAATGTCTTTCATTTTCGTCCTATAATCATCTTTCTCAAGTGCAACCGTTTTGTTTCCTTTGTCAGAAGTTAAGATTAAAATATTGTCATTTTTCCTCAGAAATTTGCGTGTCTGTTCCACCGTGTCCAGTGTGGCCCGATCCCTTGTGTTCTGTGTATTCTTAGATTTGGCATCTTTCACCAGCAAAGAGAATCTGGTTCGCGCTGTTTCTTGTAATTCCTTGTCTCGTATCGTTTGTACGAGCTCCTCTCCGTCAGCTATGTAGTTAAAGAGAGGGAATCTCTTGTTGTCTACTGGCAACGCAAACTTCGGGCCTTTTGCAAGCAACGCTTCAATGTTCGGTGGGAACTCGGCCTTCGTTTTGTTGACGAACCACTCTTTATGTTTGTTGTTGTGTGCAAAGATTTCGTTCCTTTCTTTGCGCAAACTCTCATGTTTCAGTTCCTGACGTTCCTTGAGTGTTGTTGTAAGTTTGTTACAGATGTTCCTCTCACTCTCAAAAAATGCTTTGGAGTCAGCTGAACTGAGCAGCTGGTCTACCATTGTTGTTGTTGTATTCATCTCTTTGCTCTGTTTTCTCAGTGTGCTGTGTTTATGTTTGATGAGGAGGCCTAATATTTTCATATGAAAAGTATGTGTGTGTCTGTTTAGCGTTTGTTGTATGTCAGTTGGTAAGTCATGTTTGTTTGTAAAAATGTTCTTACATTTGGTTGTGTTGCTTATGAATTTAGGTATTAGTTTTGATTTACGGCATTTTAACAGGAACTTGATGCTAGACTTTAGTTTTGTTAGTTTTGTTGCTGATGTTTGATACTTGTTGATAATTGGTCTAGAGTTGTTATAGCTGGATTTGATGTTTGCATATCCCATTTTTGTGGTGGTTAATGCTTACGGCGGGCCTACCGTTATTTGTAAAGTTGATAGTTAGCGACCTTTCTAAATTGTAGAAATTTGAGTATTGCCGGCTCTAGGTCAAGTGAAACACACAAAAATGTATGATGTTTTCCAATATATTTCGGTTGCTCCTCCACCATCTTCAGGTGCCAGGGCACCGAGATATATTGGACACTAATTTTCGTGGTCCTTGTAGACAACCCCTTGCTGCATTTATTACCATATTTCTCGGGTGCTTGGGATGGCAGTTGATGACTCTGCCTGATGCTGACGGCTCCTTGTACCACGTTCCTGTTAAAATGCCGTAAATCAAAACTAATACCTAAATTCATAAGCAACACAACCAAATGTAAGAACATTTTTACAAACAAACATGACTTACCAACTGACATACAACAAACGCTAAACAGACACACACATACTTTTCATATGAAAATATTAGGCCTCCTCATCAAACATAAACACAGCACACTGAGAAAACAGAGCAAAGAGATGAATACAACAACAACAATGGTAGACCAGCTGCTCAGTTCAGCTGACTCCAAAGCATTTTTTGAGAGTGAGAGGAACATCTGTAACAAACTTACAACAACACTCAAGGAACGTCAGGAACTGAAACATGAGAGTTTGCGCAAAGAAAGGAACGAAATCTTTGCACACAACAACAAACATAAAGAGTGGTTCGTCAACAAAACGAAGGCCGAGTTCCCACCGAACATTGAAGCGTTGCTTGCAAAAGGCCCGAAGTTTGCGTTGCCAGTAACAACAAGAGATTCCCTCTCTTTAACTACATAGCTGACGGAGAGGAGCTCTTACAACGATACAAGACAAGGAACTACAAGAAACAGCGCGAACCAGATTCTCTTTGCTGGTGAAAGATGCCAAATCTAAGAATACACAGAACACAAGGGATCGGGCCACACTGGACACGGTGGAACAGACACGCAAATTTCTGAGGAAAAATGACAATATTTTAATCTTAACTTCTGACAAAGGAAACAAAACGGTTGCACTTGAGAAAGATGATTATAGGACGAAAATGATAGACATTTTAGGGGACATGTGCACATATAGAAAATTAAGACAGGATCCGACAACAAGACTACAGACTAAAAATAACAATTTGGTGGACAAACTGTTTAAACTGGAGCTTATTTCAAAGGCCGAAAGGAATAAGCTCATGACAAGTACTGCGCTACCACCTAGAATATACGGACTCCCAAAAATCCACAAGGAAGGAACTCCACTACGACCAATTTGCTCGTCCGTCGGGGCACCGTCGCATGGCCTCTGCAGATTCATAATCAAAATTTTGAAGAATCTTACGGTGGACTCAACATACAACGTCAAAAATTCGATTGAGTTCAAACAACGAACGAACAACACGTATATATGCGACGATGAGAGACTAATTTCATTTGATGTAGTCTCTTTATTCCCGAGCATACCTGTAGAACTAGCGTTGGAGACTATTGGACAAAAATGGACTAAGATACAAGAGTATACGAAAATTCCCAAACAACTTTTTATGGAAATCTTAAGATTCTGCATTGTAGAAAATAGATTCTTTAAATTTGAGGACGATATATATACACAGCTAAAAGGCATGCCAATGGGATCCCCAGCATCCCCAGTTATAGCGGACATAGTGATGGAGGAACTCCTTGACAGCACAGTCATAAAACTAAAGCACCCTCCAAGATTGCTTACAAAATATGTAGACGATCTTTTTGCCATCACCAAAGAAGAAGAGATACAAAACACACTTGACGCACTAAACTCATTTCACAGGAATTTAAATTTCACCATGGAATTGGAGACGGATGGCAAACTAGCATATTTAGACTCCACAATTAACAGACAGGGAAATCAACTTAAGCTAAGGTGGTACAAGAAGCCATCAGCATCAGGCAGAATCATCAACTACCATTCCAAGCACCCGAGAAATATGGTAATAAATACAGCAAGGGGTTGTATACAACGGATGATGAAAATTAGTGACGAAATATATCATAAGGAGACCATTTCAGAGATTAAACAAATTTTGAAAGACAATGACTTCCCAACTAAAATTATCAAATCCCTGATTGAGAAGAACGGCCAACCAATTTCCAAAAGAAAACAACAACCCAGAATTTATAAGTCTCTAACATATGTCCCTAAGCTTTCTGAACGGTTCGCCCATTCAGACTGCTTCAACAAACATGACGTACAACTAGCCCACAAACCCAATAGCACAATGAGAAACTTCTTCAATAAGACGAAGTCCAAAATAGCCACAGCCGACAGGAGTAATGTGATCTACAAGATACCATGCAATGGAAATGCAGATAACAGTTGCAACAAATTGTATATTGGTACAACAAAATCTAAATTAAAAACAAGAATATCCCAACATAGATCGGACTACAAACTCAGACATCAATCAACCATACAAAAAACGGCGCTCGCGACACACTGTATGGATAGCGGACACTCGCCGAATTTTGAAGCAACAACAATCCTGCAGCAAGAAAACCACTACAGCAAACGTTTCACTATAGAGATGCTACATATAATTGACACACCAACAGACAAGAGACTTAACTACAAGACGGACACGGAAAACTGTGCTCACCTATACAGACACTTACTGACAAATAATAGATCAGTATCCAACTCCACGCCGAACGGAGCAGACGTGTAAAATAATGTATGTGAAAAATCTCTTTTTTGTTTTGTTTTGATCGAATCTATGTTAAATTGTAATTGGTAAATTGTTTTGTAGTGTCCCTGAAGATGGTTGCCGAGGAGCAACCGAAATATATTGGAAAACATCATACATTTTTGTGTGTTTCACTTGACCTAGAGCCGGCAATACTCAAATTTCTACAATTTAGAAAGGTCGCTAACTATCAACTTTATTTCATATTATAGCTGTTTGACATTATATGTAAAGGGGCACAAATATGCCGGGCTATTAGATTAGATGACGAAAGTTGAGAGATTTGAAATCGCCTGGTCAAAGCCAAGTAGATTTAATGCGCACGGTTTCCTTTCCATATGATCAAGTAGCCGGTCTTATTCTTTTTACCTTACAAATAAAGTAGTCCAAGTTTAGTTCAAAGTGCAATCGCTTATACGAAAATCTCTAGAGATTTCCAGGACACCCTTGAATGTATTTTTTTTAAAGTAATAGAACGATATTAATTATATAAACTAATCATAAAGTTTCAACCCTAAGATAAGTGAATTAACCAGCAATGGCTGCCAGGACCTTGAGCTAGAAACTATTAAGAGTAAAGCCCCGTACTCAGCACGACAGAAAATTCCTTTCGTTACAGTATTTCATATAATAAGAAACACTTTGGCTTTACTTTGATGCTCATGTGCTGTTAGAAAGTGTTTCTATTTATGTGATATACTGTGACGAAAGGAATTTTCTGTCGTTCTGAGTACAAGCCTTAATACATATTCTTGACTACAAAGTATTCTTAAAATTAGGATTTGAGTATTGCCGTCTATAGGTCAAGTAAACCATACAAATATATTGGAAAACATCATACATATTTGTGTGTTTTACTTGACCTAGAGCCGGCAATACTCAAATTCTACATTTTCGAAAGGTCGCTAACTATCAACTTTACTTCTTATAATTAGGTTATTAAGTCTTTTATGCGTACTTATATACATTGGGTAGTATTTGGAACGATATTAATCAGAACCATTTGCTCAAAATGAAGAACTTACATTTAACTCTCTGTTTTGTTATGTTATGTGACAGATAGCAAAATTTCGTAGTTTAGAAATTTTTAAATTCCATTTTTAATTGATTTAAAATGCTCTGATCTGTTTTGCATTGTACTTTTACATTTTAGGCTACTTTTTAATATTTTGAAGATTTAGTTTACTTCGAGTATGTAAACTACGATCAAATCCATCGTAAAAAAATATCTTTAAGAAGAGTTTATCGAACCTTTAAAGGGTAAATCTATCGAAAACAGATCAACAAATAGCTTGATAAAGGTATCGTAAACTCTCGTAAACATCTCGTTCTCCGATGGTGAGCATAGAGCTTATCTTTCCGGTTCGTGTTTTTGTTTTTGTCCAATGGCATGTGAATAGAACGGTCGCGATTGACGGAGACGGCATAAACCACAGGTTTCACCTCTTCACCCTAAAACAGAACAATATTATAAAGAAGTAAGAAAGTCGGTCAAGCCCGACTATGAGATACTCTGTACCCCCCAAAGTTTGTATCAACTTAAGTTAGAAGTGGCAAAGCACCCATAAAGCGTGTGAAGTGCTGCCCATCGCCGTTGCAGCCAGTGCTACTGATCAGAATTGTTTGTATTTCTTATAACTCGACTATCGTTCATTCGATCTTCACTATTCGTTTGGCGGATCTTAATATAATACTGATTACTAAATATGCGTAGAAAAACGAACCATCTATCTGCAAAACTGTGCGAAATGTGACGTTGTTTCCGAATTGCGGGGGCGTGAGGGGGTGTGCTCAGGTTTAAAATAAACCCGATCTGCCTTCATGTATAGCATATGTCCCATACATATCAAACCTCTCGGACATGGATATATCAACTCGGCTGTTGATGCTGATCAAGAATATATATACATTATAGGGTCGGAAATGATTTCTTCTCCCTGTTACTTACTTTTGCGCAAACTTTATATACTGTACCTTTGGTACGGAGTAGAGGTGGGCGCGGGCCTGTATTTTGAGGCCCGGGCCCGCACGAACACGAACGCTTTTTTGAGAGGCCCGGCCCGGCCCAACACGAAACTTTTTCACCAAGGCCCGGGCCCGGCCCGGCCCGGCACGAAACTTATTTACACATATAAGGAAATTTAAAAGACATGCAATTTATAGATATATATAAGTACATATTTATTAAGGTATACATACATGAATATTGTTATGTATTTAATAAAAAACAAACTATGTCATATTTTTATTTAAAAATAAAATTTTTTCTAAATTTGTGCTTTTTAGCCTAGTGCGTTTTTCATTTAAATAATGGCCCGATGTTGAAAAAAGCCTTTCGCTCGTAGACGAACTGGCGGGAATAGCCAGAATGGTCAGAGCTAATTTGGGAAGGTATTTTAAGTCCCTTGCATTTTTCCAGAATTCTAAAATATGTGTGCCAGGAGCTGCTGGATAGGCCAAATATTTGTCAAGCTCTATGTCGATAGCGTTTTTCTCAACTTTTCGTTTTTTTATATAACTTAAGTCTAAAAATTCTGCAAACATTCCATTTTCGGAATTATTGGGGCTTATGTTATTAGTTATGTCATCAAAGCTACTATATTCATGATCCACTATAAATTCGGAGAGCATTGCTTTTACCGTAGCTAACACATTATCTCTTTTTTCCTCTGAGAGGAAATTCATCTTTCTATAAGGAGGGTTCAAGAAAAGCCCAACCAAATGAGCGATTGCCGGAAGAAACCGTGTTCAAACAAGTAATATATGTATAAGCAAATCGATAGTAGTATCGATAAATGCGATAATTGGCGGTTCTAATTCGAGCATAAACAAAAATAGCGCGAACAAATCAAAATTGTTTTCGGGCCTGTTTCGGGCTTTTACGGGCCGGGCCTTTTTGCTAAGGCCCGGGCCCGCACGAAGCCCGCACGAATCTTAATTTTAAGGCCCGGGCCCGTTCCGGGCCTGTGTAAGCCCGCGGGCCACGAAAAAAAGCCCGGCCCGCGCCCACCTCTAGTACGGAGTATCTGTTTTATACTATACCATATTTATAAATGTGAAAGTTTGTATGTTTGCCTGTTTGGTACTGAATCACGCACAAATTGCTGAAATGATTCGGATGAAACTTGGCGAACAGATAGTTGATATCCTGGAGTTGATCTGGCTATATAATTTAATTGGTAAAAAAAACCGCGAAATTTTTAAAATTATTTCAAGAATTAAAGCGCTTGATGTTTAGATGATAATGAAGGAGTTGGTAACAAGAAGGTGTAGATCCAATGGTCAAAAAAATCGCGAAATTTTAAATATTTTCAAAGGATCTAAGACTATTATGAAGATTGGACAAATGACAATTGAAGACGCATATATTAGAAGTGTAGACAAAAACCATCAAATATTCATTTGAGTATTTTCGACAGAGCAGACGTTGGTAAATAAGACGTGTAGATTGAACAGTCCAAAATATATTGCGAAATTGGCCAATTACGGTCTAAAAACTCGCAAAATTTCAAAATTTCTCATTTGAGTATAGATTGAATGAAGAAGACGTGCAAAATGGCGGTTAAATAGGACGTGTAGAATAAACGAGTAGACCAAACTGTCCAAAAAATCGAAATTTACAAATTTTTATGAGTTTAGATCCTGATTGTAGACTGAACGGAACAAAAAATCGCAAAAAAATTATTTAATATTATGAGTTTCGGGTATCATGAAGATTTGATAGATCTCAATTGTAGACGTGTAAATGGTTAGATCAAAATTTTAAAATTTTATAATTAGTTCAGATTATCATGAAGATTTAATAATTGGCAATTGAAGACGGGAAAAAGAAGGTGACGGTAAATCGGTTGAAAAAAATCAAGAAAAGTGCAAACATTCTTATATGAGTTTAGATTGTCATGAAGACAATTTCTCCCATTGCTCCGATATTTTTTTTTCGGCAAATGGCGCTAGTCAGTCTCATAATAAACTGCCTCGCAATTAACTCGCTCCAAATTGGTAGTTTGAAATTGGGTTTGCAGCTTTACATTAAAAAGCATTTGAATGTCATGTGATAAGAAACATTTGGGCATCCCTGACTTAAACTATTTTTCTTGTCTGCCGGCTCAGTTTCATTTCATCAAACTTAAAAGACGAAAATTGTTGACTTTGCGGTTTATGGATTTGTAATATTTGGCAAGTCAATTCTACGTCTTAAATTCTCAAAAACTGTCTTGTGTAAGCTGATGATTGTGAAAAAAAATGT
>JBAMBO010004548.1:0-10381 GCA_037044535.1 Lordiphosa magnipectinata | reverse complement strand
TCACCGGACATCACCATTGTCAGCCCCTCCCTCATCATAAACACCACATGGCACGCTGACGTTGCCCTTGGCTCAGACCACATCCCCATCTCTATCAAGGTCACAAAGGATGCGGACTTCATTACCTCCGAAAACCGCACCTTTGTGAACTTTGCCAAGACCGATTGGGATAGATTTGAGTCAGACATAGAATCAGCGATTGCCCCGCTCCCGCCACCAAACTCCGTCAACGAAGGGGAACGCAGGTTTCGAAACATCCTCACCTCCGCTGCCAAACGCTACATCCCAGCTGGACGCATCCCACAGATCCATCCCCTTTTTCCGGCAGAGGCCGTCCCACTGGCTGAGAGAAGGGACGCTCTAAGGAAGGATGATGCCGCAAATCCCGACATCCAGACCCACAGAGAACCAGCACCGGAAGAAGAAATGGCTCCAGAAACTGGATGAGCTGGATAAAAGCACCATAAAACAGCTCACCAACCCACGAAAGAACGATCTGGTGACCATTTCCTTCGATGAGAGCACGCCAATTAGTCCTACAAAGTGTGCAACGGCCTTCAATAGGCAATTTGTTCCCCACCCTGCACACAAGGACAAAAACAAGCGAAGGATTGTCCGGAAAATGCGAAACCTCCCCTCAGATGACTCGACGATGATGTCCTTTAGTGCAGACGAAGTGGAGGCTGCGATAAAATACTCGAAACCTTCCACTGCGATGGGACCGGATGGATTGGCCGCCATCATGCTGAGGCACATTGAACCGCTGGCGATCAGGTACCTGACATACACATTTAACCTGTGTGTCAGGTCCCTGGTCATCCCAAGTATCTGGAAAACCGGGAAATTATTCCAGTACTTAAGTCCGGAAAGCCAGCGGAACAAGGTGCCTCATACCGACCAATCACTCTCCTGTCCCCGTGATCAAAATCTTGGAAGCCCTCCTACTCCCAACCCTAAAGGAGCACCTCCGCCCAGCCAAACACCAGCACGCTTAGAGCTGGACACAGCACCACCTCGGCGCTCACCACCACCATCGCTGCAGGCCTAAACAGCGTGAGACCACACGAAAGGTCTATCCTGGTAGCACTTGACCTGTCAAAGGCCTTTGACATGGTCAGCCACACCATCCTGCTACAGGACCTCCTCCACAGTAGCCTGCCGAACCACACCAAGAGGTGGTTGTCAAACTACCTCTCTGACAGACAAGCCAAAGTGGAGTTCCGAGGCAAACAATCGAGGACTCGCATCATAAAACAGGGAGTACCCCAAGGCGGTGTCCTCTTCCCCCTGCTATTTAACACCTACAAAGCAGGGATCCCACAAGCACCCCACCACCTTCCACCTCAGCCACCTTCCTCGAACTGGCCAGGGAATAGCTTCTCTACATCCAACTAATCATTTACCCTCTTCTTTCTCTTTATCTTCCTTTCTTCCACATACATACGAAACTTCCCAGCCGTTAGAACAACAACCTACGCAGATGCAAAGGGCACAAACGGGTCATCAGCACCAACACCAGAATCACCCCCAGCAGCAACAACGCCAACATCAACCGCGAAACATACCGCACCAGCAATTTATGCCAACTCAGGGCCAGGAACAAAGTCACCGTCAGTTGCAACAGCAACCCCTGCACCCTTATTAACAACGAAGTTCCACATTTCCCTCGTCTCACCAGGCTCATCTGCAAGTTCTCCAGCAGCAGCAAGCTCAGACTGGTGCCTTATCTGCCAATTTCGATCAGGTCACCACACTCATTAATACGCTGGTCAGTCTCCTGCTTCAAATTGCTCCCCAATTCGTTTCTAACCCTCAGTTATTTAGTTTGTTACCTCAGGGTATGTCTGGTACAACCACTAGACGTAATGACTAACATAGGGTTGCGCATCGGCTCCTGGAACGCCAATGGGGCATTTTCCAAGGCTCTCGAAATAGAGCTGTTCATCCAGAGGCACCGGCTCGACATTCTGCTGTTGTGAGAAACTCATTTTTGCTCGAGATCGTTTTTCCGAATTCCAGGATACGACCTTCACTCTGCAAACCACCCTGCGGACCGTATGAGATGTGGTGCAGCAGTTCTCATCAAATCTTGCTTAAAATATCACCTACATAGCTCGATTATGAGGTCGTCTGCTATGTGCGTTGCTGTTAAGGTGGACAGTGACCTTGGCGGAGTAGTTATGGCGGTTATCTACAGTCCGCCAAATCTACAGTGGTCAGCCGAAGACTTTTCGGGTTTTTTTCGAGAAGCTTGGTCCCAGGTTCTTGATTGCCGGGGACTGGAACGCGCATCACCAGCTCTGGGGTGGAAGAATTGCAACTGCCAGAGGCACAGCGCTCTATAACTGCCTAACCTCTTCATACCAGCAAGTGTTATCAACTGGAAGTCCCACATACTTTCCATCAAACCACAACTTTTCCCCATCAGACTTAGATTTTGCCATCTTCTCCGGTATCCGATCAAAAAATCTAGCTATCAGCGGATTGCTGGAACTCTCTTCCGACCACATCCCCCTGGTAATAGATTTTCGAGCCGCATCTTACACCATCAGTGTCAAGCCGAGACTATTACCAAGGCATGCCGACATTTCTCGGTTCCAGAGTAAACTGGAACAGACTGTAAACATCGACATGGAGCTGAACTCTTCCGCGGACATTGACGACGCAGCCCAACCGTTTCTTCAAAATATCCGCACAGCCGCTGAGCAAGCTATGAGTGGTAGCCAGCTGAGAGGCGAGCGATCAAGCATCCGTCCCATTCTTGCAGGGGTACCTCAGGGCAGTGTTCTCGGACCGGTACTTTACTCTCTTTTCACCTCGGCTCTGCCGTATCCAGTTGCACATCGCACCTTTATCGATACGTACGCTGACGTTGCATCCAGCAAACAGCCGCAAAAGAGCATCTGCTAAGGTTCAGCAGTTCCTGGATGGCTTTGGTCGTTGGACGAACCGCTGGAACATAGCCATTAATCGTTCAAAAAGCCAACACTGCACCTTCGCTATAAGACGTGGGAAAGTTGCTCGATTGCGACTTCAAGGGTCAAGAGTCCCTTATTTGAAATCTGCGGTTAAATGTCTTGGTGTGACATTGGACCGCCGCCTGACCCATGCCCATGTGGTACGAGCAGCTGCTACAGTAGCAGCTAAGCCGAAGGAGCTTGATTGGCTTCTCAAGTCTCGTAGCGGACTTTCGTTGCGATCCAAAATCCTTGTTTACAAGGCAGTTATCATGCCTTCCTGGACCTGGGGACCTACAGCGCATTGCTGATGCTCCCTGCTATGTAAGGCATACAACTTTATATCGCGATTTGGATGTTTTGACATTATGCGCCCAAATCAATATGCATACTAGTAGGTATCATGACCGACTGGTGGCCCACTCCACCACTGGTGGCTACAAACAGGCTCAGAAGACCCCTTAACCGACGACATCCCTCAGACCTCTGGGTCTATGGAAGGCGTCCCTCGGGCCGCCTCATCAACTTGACATAAGTGTCCCCTTGGGACTATCCCCTACTAATATTTGCACGCTGCTGGTTTCCCCAGCAAGATGACAGATCACTCCCAGGACCTGTGCTGCGTGTTAAGTTGTTATCCCAGGCGTTTGCCGTGATGTCTAAGCCCCGTATAGTACTAGTAATTCTTGTTAACTGTTTGTAAATAGATTAAGTTCTATGTATCAAGTATTCTCCTAGCTATCATTAGACAAAAAAAAAAAGGAAGGTGAGGATGGGAATGTGGTTAATGCCCACAAAAGGTTAATAGGGAAAAAGTGGGGTGAGAAAGTTAGGCGTGTGGTTAACGCCTACGTGTGGTCGATAGGAAAGGAAAGGCGGAGAGAAAGTTGGGTTAAGGGCACTGTTAACTAGTGTAACTATGAAATTCTGTTTAGCATGTTACGACTTACTGAGGTCCAGATATGCTGATTGGTACTACTATTTGTCACTGAGTTTATTTCCTTTATACTTTTGGGCACTGTACTTTCACTGGTCACTGAGTTTCTCACTACGTGCAACGACCATCTAAATCTAGACTATTCGTTTGCTCTGTCAAACCAAGTTCTGTTTGCAACTGCAACCGTGTTCGTCACGAACTCGAACCGTCTTCCGTCTCAAACTGGGAGGGGGCGCAGAATGAGAGAATACATACATTCGATGTCGATCAGCCAGAGCGCGTGCCATGGACAGTTAGGGCGCCGTAGCTTGGTGGCTCTAGCTCTACCACGCTCTGACAGATGGGAGAGCGAAGGAGAGTGTAACGCATTCGGTGTCGATCAGGCAGCTTACTTTGGCAGCGCTGCCTCTGCTGCGCTTTGACCCATATCACAGTGGTTTCTGCCATAGGCCAAAAATAAAAAATGCAAAGTGAGAATTTTGGTTTCAAACATGTTGTCTCTATCTCGCAAAAGAATGACCTTTTTAATTGTATAGTAGATTTTGTTTCATTACAACCGTACTCTATAAAAGTGGCTTCAAAAGAGAGAGTATTAAATATATTGGTTCTGACTGGGAGAGCTTTTTGAGATTTAAGTGAAATTTAAAACAATTAAAACAATATTAAATCAAACAAATATTAAAGAAACTTAAACTGAATCGTCAAAGAAATGGTGCTAACTTTATTTTGTAATAAATTTAATGTTTTTAGTTTGTTGAGTTCTTTTATAAAAATTTATGTTTTGTCAGTACTTTTTTTTTGTGTTCCATTGTCCATGTGATATAAATTCAGCTAAGGTAATACTGATAGTCCCCCCTGATTCCCCCAATTAAATTTATTCGATAAAATTAATCAACCTTCTAAGATTCTAAAACTACAAAGTTAAGCTGCCGGAAAGTGCCGGAAGTTGTGTTATATCCCAAAGCCTAGAGTGTGCTTGTTTTTTTTTGCAATTTGTTACTGCGGTGCAACTGTTACATTCCTGGTCTCTGTTGTGGTTGTGTTTGATTCTTTTTTGAGTGTTCTATCAAAGCACAAGTCAATTCGACTAAAATCTGTATTTTATTAACTGGATTTACTTTAAAATCTGAGATTGCAGCGATATATACCGATGTGTTCCAGAAATCTCTAGAGATTTTGTGGTCAGTTGTTTTTGAGAACTACCAATCCAAATGTCGGTGTTCCACAAATGTCGGAGATTTCATTTTTCGGAGTTAGATTCGGAGTCGCATGAAGAGAGCGGCAAAAAACAGCTGACTGGTAGTAAATGCATTGTGGCTGACACGGCAGGCTTGTTGGCTTCAAAATAATTTGAACAAATGTTGGATTAAAGTTTTTTTTTTTGAGTTTCTAAACAAAATGCTGAAAGCGTTATTGGTATGCACTGAGTTCCCAACTATAAATTATTCTTAAGCCATTAATTCTCAATTTTATCGGGTAAAGAATTAAAAAATACGCTGACCCGCCAAATAATTATTTTGTATTGACAACACTGTTGCTTACAAGTGAGTTTAGTGCACAAACATAAATTCCAAAATGCCCGCAGTTGCATTCATGGTCTTGGATATTGACGGGAGAGGGCCGTTGACGAGGGAAACAAAATCGCAACAAGAGTTTCAGAAAAAATGCAATCCACTTTTGATTTCTGATGAAGCGTAAGCTACTTCTCTGTAGCGATATCCAACTGCTTTCCCATATGGCATTACTGCCTCTTCCTCCGGAGTTCTTTGTTTCCACCATAAAATCATCCTAAAATTCTTAAAGAGCAAATTAAATGTAAAAAAGTATTTCAAAATTTCACCGCTGACAACTTGACTTCCATTTTTTGTTTGAAATTCTCGCCGATATATTTATTCGATAGGTTTTTCTCGATACTTCATTGAATTGCCCACTTAAATCTTGTTTTATTAAACTGCTAATTTATCCACATAATCTTGTTATATTTATACCTTTTTAACCGTACAAACTTCTAATTTTGAAAAGAAAATTAATACTCCGAAAATGTAATTGTCAAAATTGGAAGAAGTTGGCAGGTTTGCTCATGGTTTGCTTTCTGCTGCTCTCTGACTTTTGCATTGTTTTGGTGGACAATGATTTAAAATTAATTTGTATTACTTAAAACCCATCAAATCTGTAATAATAATCCAATTCGATCAGTAAAACATTCAAGATTTGTTCATTTTTATATTTGACTCAAATCTCTTTATTAGCAAAACATAGACCAAATGTCGCCACAAAATTCGCAACATTTGAAAACAACCAAAATAGGTTTCAGGAACACCGACAATTGCTTTTGGGTTGTTAGAGGTTTGTAGAACACGGCCGATAGAATGTTTTATGAATTTGTTTTTTTTTTGATTGAGGACTTATCAATTTATTTAATTTTTTTAATTTAAGTGAAGGCTTTTAATGCAAAAACTAACATAACAAAATAAAATAAATTAAAATTAAAACATAAATAAAAAATTTTAATAATATATTAATTTTAATCGCGGTTTCGCGATGCTGTGCTTGATTTACCGCTATTCCGGCTTAACGCGAGAAGGGCGCCTGGCGCCTCGCCATAGCTACGTGACTGCCGTTGTCGTTTTACTGTTGTTTGTTTGCATTCTGGTTTTGCCCGCCAAAACTTTGAGCGCGTGCCTTCCTACACTGGTGGACCGGAAAAGACAGCATACCCACAGACCACAGTCGTGGGGCGTCTATTTCCAAAAAGGGCATTGTAGTAGGCGGTTTGAGTTTTTAACCTTGAGTGTTTATTAAGGGCGCAATGCCCCAGTATTTATACCAATTTGTTTACATTGATTCTTATGGGCTAGGTATGCTTACATGTGTTAGAAGAGATCTTAATGCTAATCTTATGCTAGGCTTAATTACGGTACTTAGGAATATATCTTACTTGCTTTTACTTATATGGGCCAAAGCTTAGATAAGAAGTTTGGCTTTAGAGTAGAGCTTTTGGCTTGAGCTTTGATAATGAAGCTTTGTTAGTTAAATAGTGAGCTTTGTTCTAATGCATAGTGGCTGCCATAAGTTATCCTACATCTCCTTTTATCGCAAAAAAGAATAATTTATTGTTCTTTTTTTCAAATGTATTCTTTAATTTATACAGAATTAGACATCTCAGCATATGCTGGGATTCACGTACCCAAAGGGTTCCGCTCTGTTGTCATAAATATATCTTCTTTTTTTTTTTTTTTTTTAATAAGAGATCTTATTATTAAAATTTTGTTCCTAGTCTAAAAATTTTACTCTGTCTAGGCTTACAATTTGTGTTTTATTTTTATTATCACTTATAGTTATATTGTTATTTTTCCCTATTCCTACTACCTTATATTTTCCTAAGTATTGATTGTCTAATTTGTGGCCTGTCTCATTCTTGATCAGAACTAATTGTCCTATTTTGATTGCTACTTCATTTGTTTTTCTATCATAATTTTTCTTTTGTTTTTCCATCTTCAGGTTATGGTATTAGGTATTAGTTTTGATTTACGGCATTTTAACAGGAACTTGATGCTAGACTTTAGTTTTGTTACCACCATCTTCAGGTTGCCGAGGAGCAACCGAAATATATTGGAAAACATCATACATTTTTGTGTGTTTCACTTGACCTAGAGCCGGCAATACTCAAATTTCTACAATTTAGAAAGGTCGCTAACTATCAACTTTACAAATAACGGTAGGCCCGCCGTAAGCATTAACCACCACAAAAATGGGATATGCAAACATCAAATCCAGCTATAACAACTCTAGACCAATTTTCAACAAGTATCAAACATCAGCAACAAAACTAACAAAACTAAAGTCTAGCATCAAGTTCCTGTTAAAATGCCGTAAATCAAAACTAATACCTAAATTCATAAGCAACACAACCAAATGTAAGAACATTTTTACAAACAAACATGACTTACCAACTGACATACAACAAACGCTAAACAGACACACACATACTTTTCATATGAAAATATTAGGCCTCCTCATCAAACATAAACACAGCACACTGAGAAAACAGAGCAAAGAGATGAATACAACAACAACAATGGTAGACCAGCTGCTCAGTTCAGCTGACTCCAAAGCATTTTTTGAGAGTGAGAGGAACATCTGTAACAAACTTACAACAACACTCAAGGAACGTCAGGAACTGAAACATGGGAGTTTGCGCAAAGAAAGGAACGAAATCTTTGCACACAACAACAAACATAAAGAGTGGTTCGTCAACAAAACGAAGGCCGAGTTCCCACCGAACATTGAAGCGTTGCTTGCAAAAGGCCCGAAGTTTGCGTTGCCAGTAGACAACAAGAGATTCCCTCTCTTTAACTACATAGCTGACGGAGAGGAGCTCGTACAAACGATACGAGACAAGGAATTACAAGAAACAGCGCGAACCAGATTCTCTTTGCTGGTGAAAGATGCCAAATCTAAGAATACACAGAACACAAGGGATCGGGCCACACTGGACACGTTGGAACAGACACGCAAATTTCTGAGGAAAAATGACAATATTTTAATCTTAACTTCTGACAAAGGAAACAAAACGGTTGCACTTGAGAAAGATGATTATAGGACGAAAATGATAGACATTTTAGGGGACATGTGCACATATAGAAAATTAAGACAGGATCCGACAACAAGACTACAGACTAAAAATAACAATTTGGTGGACAAACTGTTTAAACTGGAGCTTATTTCAAAGGCCGAAAGGAATAAGCTCATGACAAGTACTGCGCTACCACCTAGAATATACGGACTCCCAAAAATCCACAAGGAAGGAACTCCACTACGACCAATTTGCTCGTCCGTCGGGGCACCGTCGCATGGCCTCTGCAGATTCATAATCAAAATTTTGAAGAATCTTACGGTGGACTCAACATACAACGTCAAAAATTCGATTGAGTTCAAACAACGAACGAACAACACGTATATATGCGACGATGAGAGACTAATTTCATTTGATGTAGTCTCTTTATTCCCGAGCATACCTGTAGAACTAGCGTTGGAGACTATTGGACAAAAATGGACTAAGATACAAGAGTATACGAAAATTCCCAAACAACTTTTTATGGAAATCTTAAGATTCTGCATTGTAGAAAACAGATTCTTTAAATTTGAGGACGATATATATACACAGCTAAAAGGCATGCCAATGGGATCCCCAGCATCCCCAGTTATAGCGGACATAGTGATGGAGGAACTCCTTGACAGCACAGTCATAAAACTAAAGCACCCTCCAAGATTGCTTACAAAATATGTAGACGATCTTTTTGCCATCACCAAAGAAGAAGAGATACAAAACACACTTGACGCACTAAACTCATTTCACAGGAATTTAAATTTCACCATGGAATTGGAGACGGATGGCAAACTAGCATATTTAGACTCCACAATTAACAGACAGGGAAATCAACTTAAGCTAAGGTGGTACAAGAAGCCATCAGCATCAGGCAGAATCATCAACTACCATTCCAAGCACCCGAGAAATATGGTAATAAATACAGCAAGGGGTTGTATACAACGGATGATGAAAATTAGTGACGAAATATATCATAAGGAGACCATTTCAGAGATTAAACAAATTTTGAAAGACAATGACTTCCCAACTAAAATTATCAAATCCCTGATTGAGAAGAACGGCCAACCAATTTCCAAAAGAAAACAACAACCCAGAATTTATAAGTCTCTAACATATGTCCCTAAGCTTTCTGAACGGTTCGCCCATTCAGACTGCTTCAACAAACATGACGTACAACTAGCCCACAAACCCAATAGCACAATGAGAAACTTCTTCAATAAGACGAAGTCCATAATAGCCACAGCCGACAGGAGTAATGTGATCTACAAGATACCATGCAATGGAAATGCAGATAACAGTTGCAACAAATTGTATATTGGTACAACAAAATCTAAATTAAAAACAAGAATATCCCAACATAGATCGGACTACAAACTCAGACATCAATCAACCATACAAAAAACGGCGCTCGCGACACACTGTATGGATAGCGGACACTCGCCGAATTTTGAAGCAACAACAATCCTGCAGCAAGAAAACCACTACAGCAAACGTTTCACTATAGAGATGCTACATATAATTGACACACCAACAGACAAGAGACTTAACTACAAGACGGACACGGAAAACTGTGCTCACCTATACAGACACTTACTGACAAATAATAGATCAGTATCCAACTCCACGCCGAACGGAGCAGACGTGTAAAATAATGTATGTGAAAAATCTCTTTTTTGTTTTGTTTTGATCGAATCTATGTTAAATTGTAATTGGTAAATTGTTTTGTAGTGTCCCTGAAGATGGTTGCCGAGGAGCAACCGAAATATATTGGAAAACATCATACATTTTTGTGTGTTTCACTTGACCTAGAGCCGGCAATACTCAAATTTCTACAATTTAGAAAGGTCGCTAACTATCAACGGTACCTTTTTAATATAT
>JBAMBO010004547.1:0-80523 GCA_037044535.1 Lordiphosa magnipectinata | reverse complement strand
TAAATTTCGATAAAGTTTTAAATTTTGCAAAAAAAATGTTTGTTTTTCCTACATTTGAGCCCATACTATTTAAAGAGCTCATCCTATAACATTTTTGTCTGAAAACAAAACTTTCAAGTCAAAAAAGTAATGCGAGTTATAGTCGATAATAGAGTCGATGATATCTCGACAACTAGCCGACTGAATTTTTCATGCTGATTTTCGTGATCAGCGAGCCAGTTTACTTTAGAAAAAGTTGGTGTGGTCCAATGGAGAAAGATCGACTTTCATTTAGTTGAGCAGTGATATACAAGATAACAAAGATGTCGAATTTCCGGGGTCTAGTTCCAGAAAGGTAGCGCACTCGCTTGGCTTCGCTCAGAGGTCTTTTGGCGTCAGTTGTGTGGGTGCTTTGGGGCAATTAAACAGGTGGCGAGTGTCATGGGAGTTTCCTGTGCAGTCAGGGCACTCATCTCCTACCTCTGGATTTATTCTAGCCAGCTAGTTGTTTGGGGGAAGCATGAGTATCCGAAGTTGGGAAAGTGTTGTACGTGTGCTCTTGAGCCCGATAATGGCTGTTTCAACTCTTTGCCTGTGGATTTCTTTCTTTGCATTCAGGGCTTCGATAACTGACTGTTTGGTGGCAGTTGTCTTATCACCGCACTGCAGTATAGGAAATTTTGCCATTTATTAGGCATAAGCCCCTTTTCCAAAAGTGTTCACAAATACATCAGTCGTCAATGTTACATATCACGAATTTTGATTTAACTGAGCTCTGTTAAATGAGCAGCTGATAAATGAGCAGCTGATGCTAACAGACAGTTCAATGTTAATTGTGTGTTTTTCTGCTGCAATTTGCAATTGCTATACATTAATAAAAACAGAGAGTTTTATCAAATATTTATGATGGAATCTAATCGTTGAGGTATGTACTATGTGCTAGTATCTTTGATCTGTAGAAATCAATCGTGGTGTCCGTATAGTTGAGGAAATTCGGGATTCATCTCACAAAAAAAAAATATGTGAAGAAAATTCAACTTTGCAAAGCCCTACCAAATTTTGTTTAGATTTCTTAGGGCTGTGACTTTTTGTATCTTGTAGAGCCATCAATTCCGCTTCCGTTTCACTTTTTCTCAATCCGCATATTTGCGAATTTTTTGCAAAATTTAATTTTTTAGGACTCAACCTCATTTTTCCAAATGCCTTCTTGCTTGCCAAGTGGAAAAAAGCGACGAGTCGATCTGCCAAAGAGGATGGTATTTTTGATTGCTTTAAAGAGGGGTTAAGCCAAAGTCTTTCAAACGAATCTGAAAGATATTTAAAAGAAAATAGCAGGATGTTCTGTACACAGAGAAAAAAGAGTTCATGTTCATATTGATATTCGCAGGTCAATAAGAACTTTTAAAAATTACGTTTTTCCCTTATCAATTGGGGAGGGGGGGGGGGGGGGGGGGGTGGGGGGAATGATATGACTTTCATATTAATTAGAATTCGGTATTTAAAAAAAACGGAAAGCGACGGCATGCCTGTATTAACTGTGACAGAGTAAGATAGTGCGGCCGGGTGTGGTGCAGCGAGTAGTGTGTGAACCTGCTGTGCGGGAGGCGTGGGTTCAATCGCGCCTCGGAACAGATTTTACTTTTGTATTATATGTTCGAAAATATCGTAGTTGCTTTCTAAAAGTACGGAAAAGGCAAAAATGATCCGAAACATAATGTCACACCCAAGTAGAACTCTTTGCGGTATTCCGCCGGCGATGCCTTGGCATTAATTTTGGATCAGGGACTTACAAAAGACCAATATTGTGCAATTAGAGAGGACTGTAAGATCAAAAATTGCGATATATATCCGATTTATAGCGAAGTGACTGAAATTGAAGCCATTGCAGACCATCAGGCATCGTTGTTTCTTATACAAAAGCAAAAGTCAGTCTTCAAAACCTTCTAGACCACACTGCTACTTGGATTGTTGGCTTGCAAGATGAGGCACAAATTTCTTAACTGCGGATTTAACTCTAAGTTACGACTTTGAAGGCTGCACTGGTCTTGCAAACTACAATCAAGCATATTCCGACCAAAACGGATGCAGATTTAAGCTTATTCGCAACAAGTTCGCAAAGTTCAATATAACACAAATTTCAAAAAATAACTGAGCCGAATTTTTTCCGGAAACCTACATTTGCATTGAGTTTGCTGCCGCAAACTGTGCTTCTGATTACGCGGCAATAGTTTTACAATTTAAAAAAAGAAAAAACCGCAAAATCTTGCTTAGTATTTAAGTTTTTAATTAATGCCTGAATTTTGGGAAAATTTCCTATAGTGCGCCGGCATGAAGATGCAAACATCTTTTCTACTGGTGCGTGGTGGTTAAGCGAAGAGTGATTCGCATGGTCAAGGAGCAGGGCATTGCTTGTCGAATATGCTGCAGTGGGCATTTACTCCCTGGATTTGGACCTCTTCACGGTTCATGGAATGGCATCCTGTGACCGTCCTGAGAGCTGTATTTGTAGTTGTTGTGCCCTTTGGTTGGATTTTGATACCCACTGCAGCTACAAAAAATAGAACATGTCCATAAATTTTAGGACTATCTGGTACTTGCGGGATCGCTGTAGATATCGTAAGCAAATTAAGAACGGTGCGTCTCTTTTTGAATCCCAGCGACCGGAAGTCAATCAATTTGAAAATGGTGCGTGTCTATGGTATCACAGGAAACGAAAAATCTGAGCTGTTAAGTCGATTTTTCTGTTACAAATTCATAAAATTAACAACGATATTTACCCTCAGATCGACGCTTTACCTTATCCAACTCGTCGATAAAAGAACCGATCCGAACCGTTTGGTTCAGCATATATGTATACGCTGGTTCGGTTCACAGTTCGGCTTATGATATTTAATTAACGGTTCTGTACGGCTTGGTTCGGTTCAGTTCACAACTGGTCTGCATCCCTGGTGTCTACAAACATTCTGGAGTTTCCCTCAACGGTAAATTTGGGATTCGTTAACAAGCGCCAAGATGATGTAATTCTTACAGATTTCAGCAAAGCTTTCAACTCTGTCAATCACGAGACTCTTCTAATTAGACTAAACATGCTTGGATTTTCTCCGACAATCCTTAAATGGATTAAATCTTACCCACTAACTCGCACACTGACATCCGAAATATTTTGTAATCACTCGCATTCGCTGTGTGGTGACACTTTATCCGGTTTTCTCTTTCAAGATTCAGCTTAATTAATTTCTCATCACTTAAGAATCAAACTATTATCTGAGGAAATTGACTACAGTGCACTGCAGAGCCTTTTTAGTTTAAGCATTTCTTCACGCGGGCAAGGATTCTTTTTATCTTCATCCTTTTATAATTAATTACGAACTACGTTCATTAGGGACCCTTCCTTAACCTTTGCCTTTCCCACTTCTCTACTCACTCTTCTATTTGAGAAGTAAGAAATAATTTATTTTTCGTTCTCTGCAAGTTTCACAGCACATTGTTAAACTGAGTTAGGAACACATTTCCCATAAATTTACAACTGACCCACAAATAAACAAATATTGTAAAAAACAAGAATTTTTTGTACAGGATTTTAAAATTTAAAAAATTTAAAAAACCCAGTACACGTCTTTACATGGACTAAGTCAAAGCTCTTAAGGATTAATCAAGTTTTGAATTGATATTGTAGATATGTTTGCAGCGCCCCGTTTCAATCATGAGGTATCACCCTACAATGACCTTCAGTGCCTCTACGTGGATACTGTTGGCGCAGGTAGCTTTTGTAATTTTCTCAACGAAAATGCATAACTGTACCATTCAGACCCATAAGTTCAGGGTGCGCTGATCATCTGCTTTCTCAAGTCTATCTCTTGTTCAATGCTGCAGACAGATGGGTCATACAGGAAGTTCACCAGATCGAGAAGTCGAGTTCGAGGTGAAAAGCAAAAACGAGTAGCAACAAATAATGCAATATACATTAGACACAATATAGAACAAGTCTATAGAAAATTACGATTTATGTAACAAGTTGAAGAATTCAAACTGCATTTATTTCCGCATCTGGAACTAAGTGGACACAGAGCAAAGGCAAAAAATAAGAAAAATCATCATCAGAGATGAGATGAGAAGAGTCAAGCTGAAGTCCATCATTCAGACAGTCAGTCAGTCAGTCAGTCAGTTATTAAATGTGGCCATAAAAAATAGAAATGGCAGTGGGGTAACTGGGGGGAACTCCAGTTATTACATAACAGCGCGTAGAAAAGGCTTATAAAAAATAAAAAAAAGAATTATAATTTTCCAATCAACTGATAAATTTTTAATGATGCCAACTTGGCCATGGCGACGACCAAAGTGCACGCTGGAATTTAGCTGAAGTCGTCGCTTCGTCGTTGTCGTAGCCGTTGTCGTCGTCGTCGTCGATGTCTGTCGTCTGAAATCATAGCTGGACATGTGTAAGAAACATTCCCATAGGTGTGATTGCTGGCGCGCAAGAACAAGTAAAACACCAAATTACTGTTACCAGGCGGGCGGGTGGTCGTCCAAGGCGCAGGGGAAACGTGCGGCACGGTGGGCAGTGGGGGGCACCTCTAATGCACTTGGCCGCAGGCCATTGGCATTGGCTTCGTGATCGATGAGCGCTGATGCGCTTGACTCGCTTGAGTGCATCCATCTCCCCTGCTCCTCTCCCTCAGCGGATTGCTGAAGATGTCGCTTTCGCACTTGTGCTTTGGGCCATTTGCCTGTCCACGACACATTTCTCATGCAAATATCAGGCGCCTGGGAGTTCAATTGCCAGTTTAAATTGAGTTGTCTAGGCGGTGACATGCGAGAATTGAAATTGACAGATTGAAGAAGTGAATTGATAATTCTACAAGTATGAACATGATTCTAAAAGATAGTCCCAAGCATTCGCAATAAGTGGCAGGTAAAGTTAATGCTCTACGACAAAAGTGGAGGAACCCTAGGCAAATGGGAAGAAAGATGTTCGGATTTTCTAACGAATGAATTCATATTATTTATAACTTTAAAAAGGTCTTCTTAGGAAGGACAATAAATTATTTTTTATTGCAAACAAGGAGGAGTGAGAGGAGAAAATATGTTATAGTTTAAGCAAAGGTTTCGGAACGGATCCTGTTGAGCATAATTTGTTGGGCAAGGCTGTAGATAAGTAGGATAAAAGATTCTAGTAACGCGTTGTCGGACCGCAGTACGTACATAAAGTATATAGGATAACAAAGCGATGGAGTCGATTATCCCAGACAGGAGTTTATATACAAAAAGGACACTATGGCAAGTTTGGCGGTTCTTAAGAGAAGGCAGTCCTCGTATGGAGGAAGATACTGATTTTACTACCAACTGCAGCAATCTGTTAGATAAATTCTTTGTAGGTGATCCAAGTAAAATCATTCTCTATGACCAGGTGTCTGCCCCAGCTTTCTCCAAACATGACATGATCCTCCTGACTTATAAATTTCCAGTGGAATACGTAAACCAGACAATTAACTATAGGGACTTTAAATCTATTAACTACGAAACCTTACTAACTACATTTTACAAAAACTGTGATTGGAATTCTATTTACGACTTGGCGACTGCGCAAAATCAACTCATGATCCTTAATTGAAACATCTCATATCTATTTGATATATGTGTGCCAGTAAAATCAAAAATATTGATACCATGACAGTAGTAATGGTTTAGTTCACAAATTAAAACACAAATTTGGATCAAGGATTATATATATTTATAGATATAGATATTTTAAGTTTCAAATTCATTAATGCAACCAACCCCTGGCCAAATATGGAAAGAATTGAAGAGTTTTGGTGTAGGAAAAGGTGTGTCACTACCTAAATCGAACCTTGATGATTTAAATAAGAGGTCTAAATGGAGTGAACACAAGGTTCTTAAAAATACTTTTACCAAAGCTGCTTAATCACGTTATACATGTTATGAACATCGTGTTTAGAATCCAGAATTTCTTGCATGCTGGAAAATTTCAAAAATTCTTCCCACACCGAAATCTAAAACGAGACCAGTTCCTTTTTTTTGCATTCCTTGACAAATTTTTTGAGAAATATACACCAATACCACTTCCAGACGCAACGATTTCTAAACGAAAATTCAATGCCCAGCGATAAACAAACAGGCTTTAAGAAAGTTAAAAGTTGCACAACAATAATTTTGAAAATAGTTAGTCTAAGCTATTCGTAGTCTGGTAGTTGATAGCAATGTTACTTGTTTAACATTATTAAATCATAGAAAAGCGTTTGATACTGTTATTCATAGAATATTAGCCCTCTTAAAGGCAAGGCTAATTTTTAAAATGTAAGGTGAAAATGTTTTCAGTACGGTGGTTGAATGGAGTTGGATTGTGCTCATTCTTCAGAAAGTTTCTTTCTAATTTGGAGTTTATTTTCTTAAGAGGTTTTTTTCTTCGTTGTAGGCCTCTATTTTAAAAAAAAGACATTAAATTCAACGTAACTTTTCTAAAAACAATACTTACCTTATCCATATTTTGAAGAAAACTATTTTCAGAAAACTATTCATGTGTTAAGGAAATTGCAATAGGATTTTGAGGGTTATCCCTGTTTATAAGAAAATAAAATAGTTATTTTAAGGGATATTTTACTCTAATATCAATTGTCAATTTTGACCTAATTTTGAGAAATTGACATAAAAAAAATTCGTCCCAATTATCAGAAAAATCTATAATTTTCTTGTTTACAGAAAACTTTTTCCAAACATTTATGGCACATTTCTCCTGATTAAAGAGTTAAATAGCGACACATATTTCAAGATACAGTTGTGAACTTTGTTTGGTAGGGAACTGAAATGTTTTTCCAAATTTTCTTTACCAAGATCAATAAATTTTTGTCTGCGTTAGAACCAAAAAACCCCTTATATTTTTACTTTTTTGCATACACCAGAAGGAAATTGTGATTTTTTACAGTGTAGACTTCGAAAGTCCCTTGTGGCAGTAGATTTTCGACATTCAGCCTTTGAAGTGTTCTAGCACACGTGTGCAGCATATGACACACTGCTCCGCGTGCTTTCCTTGACTGCTACTAAGTAGCGATTCAAGTCTATGTAAGCAACTAGAAAAGATCACTTGGAGTAACAGCGCACACAAACAAGCATACTTACGTTTGACAGCGTCAGTCGCATACGCATCCCTTTGCACAGATCGTGTGTCGCCACACCTAAGACTTATCAGTTACATAGATAGAAACTTTGGCAGGTACAGAATATGTTACAGTCTTACTGGTGTTGGTTGTGAAAATTTATATATATAGACGAGAAGGCCAAGCTAACTTCGTCTGTGCCGAAGTTTTTATACCCTTGCAAATGCTGTTTTTGAAATGTCAGAGTTTAAGAACGCTTACATAAAAATCTAAAAAATTTTTAACTAAAACCCATTTTCCGACAGATAATCATCTGATTTCGACCAAATTTCGCGAATCTTTTTGAAAACATACCAAAATATAAAAATCGCCGAGTTTAAGAACGATAAAATTTAAAACAAACAAGTTAATCTCACTAAGACTCATTTTCCGACCGATCGGTCCTATGGCAGCCTTTTGATATAGTCATCCGATTTCGACCAAATTTTGCGAATATATTTGAAAGCATACAGAATTAGTAATCAGTGAGTTTAAAGACGCTAACACTCAAAACAAAAAAAATTTCTTACTAGGAACTATTTTCGACCGATCGGTCCTATGGCAACCATAAGATATAGTCACCCGATGTCGATCAACTTTTTCAAATTAGTTTGAATGCTTTTAATATTTAGAATCACCGACTTAAAGAACGATTTACTTGAAAACAAAAAAGTTTTTTTCACTAAGACCCATTTTCCAACCGATCGGTCCTATGGCAGCTATATGTTATAGTCATCCGACTTTGACCAAAATTTGCAAATCTGTTTGAAAGCATATAATACTAATTATGGCCGAGTTTTATGACGCTAGCATTGCAAACAAAAAAGTTTTTTTCACTAAGACCCATTTTCCAACCGATCGGTCCTATGGCAGCTATATGTTATAGTCATCCGACTTTGACCAAAATTTGCAAATCTGTTTGAAAGCATATAATACTAATTATGGCCGAGTTTTATGACGCTAGCATTGCAAACAAAAAAGTTTTTTTCACTAAGACACATTTTCCGACCGATCGGTCCTATGGCAGCTATATGTTATAGTCATCCGACTTTGACCAAAATTTGCAAATCTGTTTGAAAGCATATAATATTAATTATGGCCGAGTTTTATGACGCTAGCATTGAAAACAAAAAAGTTTTTCTCACTAAGACCCGTTTTTTGACCGATGGTTCCTATGGCAGCTATAAGATATAGTCATCCGATCCGGTTGGTTCCGACATATTAGCAGCGTGCAGTAAAAAGAAGACTCTGTGCAAAATTTCAGCTCGATAGCTTTAAAACTGAGAGACTAGTTTGCGTAGAAACAGACGGACAGACAGACGGACAGACAGACGGACAGACAGACGGACGGACAAAGCTCAATCGACTCAGCTCATCGCCCTGATCAAGAATATATATAGTTTATGGGGTCGGAAATGAATATTTCTATGCGTTGCAAACTTCTGGGCAAAATTATTATACCCTTTGCAAGGGTATAATAAGTGGGTCATGCTCTGTCTTATGTAAGGCTTGATATAAAAAACACTCCGTATTCCGCGATTAGCATTTTAAATTCTAAGTGGTCAACCATACGCTCACATCTAACTGACCCCATTTGTTTAAGTCCCCATCTCAGTGCATCTCATCTCATCTCATCGCCCCATTCAATTTCATAGACTCTTGCGAAATTCCACATACGACAACCCGAAGTTGGAGCTTAAAAGCCTGTCAAACGACAAAGTGTCAATCGCTTAAGGAACGCGAACCCTAAGTAGCCCAAATCTGGAAAGCAATTAGCAAGGCAAAAGTGGCACCGCGCCACAGCCGCAAACCGCAAATGCCGCCAAGTTGGGGCCCCAATTGCAATTGCCCACGAGAGAGAGATGCAGATGGAGTTGAGGTTTTAGCGAGGAGAAGCTCTAACTCTAACAACCAACCGAAAGGCTAAAAAACAGATACATGGAAGATAGACAGAAGCGGGATTTATCAGAGGCTGAAAAGCAATTCTGTGGCTGACGGTTTTTCGCAGAAAATTACAACTTGCGGGTAAACAAAGTCAACTGCCGGCAATGGCACAGACGCGCGAGAGAGACAACGATGGGCGATGAAGCCACACGCCAAAAAAGAAAAAAAAACTACAAAAGCCCACAGGCTCTCTGACTTCATGCAGCACAACAGGAGATGTGGGTGTGCAATTATGCCGCCAGACCAACTGGGTAACCATAAATTTTCTTATCAGCCAAAACCCCACAAAGACCAGGAGCGGTTCAGAGTGGGCTGGTATAACTTTTACAATGATTCGTTTGTTGTTTTCAAAAATATCGGTTCTGGAGCACCTGATCTGGCTTTAAGGTTTAATCGGAATTTCCTGCTTTTATCACATTCACCAAAAACTTAGTCCCCTTTCTAAGAAAAACACTTCAACTCAATACTCGAACAGAATACATTCAAGAAATCTTAAACACAGAGCACAGACAGATATAAGGCTGTGTAGTAAACTAACCAAAAATAAAATACACAAACCCATCACCACCCATCAAGATGAGCGTGATCGAGCCGACGGAGAATATTTTAGACAATTTGGGCGATTGCACCAAATTGACGCTCGATCGCATGGATATTATTACGCGTACACTGCGTTGTCGCCAAATCGAAATCTTTGATGTTGACGAAGAAATCAGTTTCACCAGCTTGGAGGCTGAGGCGGAGGCTTCAACATTTACCGCCGACGATGAGCAAACTGATGATGATGATGAGGGACGCACCGTTCAATTGATAAATAATTTGGATTGTCTACTGCGACGCATTGAACAAATGCAACTGCTTATCGTGGAGCGACATGAACAGGAGGCAACGGCCAACAGTCAGGATGTGGAAACTCTGGAGGACAGCAAAAGTTCGCCTCGTGCACTTACCTGCCAGGAGCAGTTGGAGTTAAGGAATCTACAGCATCTTAAATATCATCAAACAGAAACGGCCAGCAGTCTGGATGTGGAAACTCTGGAGGACAGCACAAGTTGGCCTCCTGCGCTTACCTGCCAGGAGCAGTTGGAGTTAAGGAATCTGCAGCACAAACATCATTTGTTGCAGTGCCAAATGGATGAGTTGATGTGTGTGTATCGCAGAATGCGTGACATGCTACAAAAGATGCGCCAACTAATATCCAACGTGGAAAATGAATTGCGCCAGATGTCCAACTTAGTGCAAGACTTTCAGAAATGGGCCGAAGAGGCGATCAAGGAGGTGAATATATGCCAGGAGCGCCATAAATATTTGCAGAGCAAAAAGATAACTAAAAGCGAGGCACATCTGGTGGCCAAAAATCAAACTGCTTTGGGATTCACGCGTAGTAAACCTTATTTGATGAAGCGTGTGTTTGCCCAAAAACTATTCGAATTTCATGCAGAAATCGATGAGTTAATGCAATATGGTCATGATGTGCGCCAAGAAATCAATAGGCGCTTCGATAAGATTGAAGGAAGCCTCAAAACTTCCGGAAGATGCAGGAAAACAAAACAAGAGCATCAATTGATTTAAAAACTTTACTCTGTAAAGCGCCTTTTAAACACACTGAGATCAAAAGATCGTCATATTTTTAAATTGCCAGCCGAGTCCAAATTGCAAGCTATTATATACCAAGATATGTTTTGGATCAGCTGTGATATTTTTCCAACATAACGAATTGGCACAGTTTATGTAGATGTTTTAGATCATTTGTACACAGCAACTCAAGATCATTATGAATCAGTTTTCCAAAACATTTAAAGTCATTTTAAATGATTTTAAATTACTTCAATAGTTCAGATCACTTACCATCAAAATGAATTACATCTAGATGAGTTCAGATCGTAACAGATCATTGTAAGATACTACTACTAAATAAATATAGAACATTTAAACCCATTTTGTTGAGATTTGAGAGATCGAATTTCCTTAAGGGACAGTCTTCTTCTTCTTTATTGGCCCGATGTTGCATCACAACCGCTTGACGGTCTTGGCGTCAGCTATGAATGCCCTCCACTCGCTTCTGCATAGTGCTAGCTGGCACCAGTTGTTCACACCAAGGTTGGAAATGTCTTTTCGCACTTGATCATCCCATCTTAGTGGTGGGCGACACCTTCTGCCTTGTCCTCCAAAATCAGCCGTTCTTCTTCATGCATCATGTCCTTATCATTACATGTCCCAACCAGCGCAGCCGCTGTTGCTATATGCGCTTGACTAGTCTGATGTCCCTAGTGATTCATTGGAATGCGGTATCCATCGCCAACTTTTAAAGGTCCATAGATCCTCCGAAGGATTTTTCGCTCGAACACGCCAATCGCCTCCTCATCCGCTGCTGTCATTGTCCATGCTTCTGCGCTGTATTGCAGGACTGGGATGATAAGCGACTTGTATAGCGCTATTTTTGTTCTTCGAGAAAAGGCTCTGCTCTTGAACTCCCTACTGAGCCCGTAGTAGCATCGGTTTCCAAGAGTAATTCTTCTTCGGATCTCCAGGCTGATGTTGTTGTCGCCGGTAATCATCGTCCCGAGGTAGACAAAATCCTCTACAACCACAAAGTTGTACTCCCCCATAGTAACAAATTGTCCAAGACGCGTAGACTTCTTGTCCGTGGATACTAGCTACTTCGACTTGACCTTTACCGCTAAGCCCCTCAGTTAAGACTGCTTCTCAATCTCTGAAAACGCCCTGCTTACCGCCAGTTCGTTTTTGCCGACAATATCATCGGCGAATGCGATTAGCATTATATCTTTATAAAGAAATGAGCCCGATCTGTTGTCATTTAAGAACTGGCGCATATTAATAGGTAGGTGATATTAATAGGTGATCATATTAATAGGTGCACACCGAAATTTTTTAATTATAGATGGTTTTTTCGTACTTTTAGTGTTAACAACTTTTTAATTTTTGGTTTTTTGTTGTTGTCAATGTCAGGCCACACTGTGACAAAGAGTTGAAAGAGGGGCTGCTCCGTATATCAAAGCTTTTCTATAAATTGCGAGTCCACCACACATTTCGCCTGATCATAATAATAGGTACAGTCTCCGTTTCTCAGAAGTATCAAGTGAATAATTTTGTAATCAGTGATCTTTTGGTAACTAAAGGTAAATTAAGTATAGCTCCTGTCAATACAGAGAATTAAATAATTATCTTTTTCAGAAAAAATGCTTATCTTCTTCATCTGGGAGTCGAGCCCAGGGCCTAACGCGAAACAGAGACGACTGTCAAGCTCACGCATAATAATGCTACAAGTCATAAATCTGAAGCCCGCTGGCTCAGATGGAAAGACTGCTTAGGATTGCGATGTCAGGGTTTATAAATATTATAAAATGTAAAGTGTATAGATTTGAAGTGTTATTCAAATTCTTGGCATTCTGCTAGTCTTAAATACAAATTAAGCAACATGTTTTCGGAATAAGAGTTGGCTGAGTGGATAGGCGACAAGCCTTTTATATTTTGTTATGTCGCGACATGTCGGCTCGAGTCCCAGTAAATGACGATTGATCTATTATTATTTATTAAAGGCCATAGCACTTTTTAGCAGGCTCTAAGTCAATAAGTTATGATATAGCTTTTTCATAAACTTTCACAGTTCAATCAGCAGCGATCTTTTGCCCAACTTCAATGAGTTGGCAAAAGCTACCTCATGCCAGAACTGATAAGACCGCTTGGGAATCCCAAGTCAGACTTGTAGCAAAAAATCTGACAACAACAAGCAAACGCCAAGTCACAGAAGCTTTGTATAGGTGTTGTGCACGCCCCGTGTAGGCCCTTCTGTTGTTAGTCAAAGTCTATATGACACTTGCCGATATTGTCGGCCAATATTGTTCCTGACAAAAACAATATTGGCTGCCTACACGGCATTCTGTGCTGGTAAACGCTTCTTGTGAAGCGACTAGTTGAACAATCATACTACCAACACTAATGTATCTTCTTGTCCCGTTTTCGCAAGCCTTGTCTCGTTATTGGTCTCCAATCAGCAGTTGTCATATAGGCATACAAAAACCCTCACACTATTTTAAAACAAAATGTATTTCAGCTTCAGGAATTTAACACATGACGTCGGAAGTATTTTTTCCAAATGTATCTTAAGTGTTTATTTACAGGCTGAATACTTCTTATACTTGCAGGCAGATCAAGTTTATTTTCAACTTCAATCGTTATTTCAAAAACTTCATATCTCCCACAGTTTTGTATAAGGTTCGCATCTTTCAGAGATATTTAGTAATCAAGATTATTTATCGATTTGCCGAAGAATTTATGAAGATTGGAAGAACTACACTCAAGTTATGTCCAAAATAATGTTTGCAGTTGCAGCGCTGGCTTGGTTTAGGTACTAGGTTTGATAAGTAACTAACTTTATTGAATAATACTTAAGCTAACAATTATTGTTCGATTGTAAAGCGCGATGCTGCCGCCAGCCGCCTTGGCGGGAGCCAAGCCAGAAACTGCGCGTCAGGGATGGCGCTTGTGTTGTCGTTCTGCTACTGCGTAGGGATGGTGCTCCAAGAATGGTGTGACCAGAGGTGGCCAGGGCTGCCACATTGGTTACAGTAGTGGCGCCATCTATTGGTCAGTTTTGAAATTTCCTCAACCTTCATTGATGAAAGCAAGTAGTGGCGCCATCTATTCGTCAAGCTATGATCAAAAGAAATTTCGCTGCTCTAGCGCTGATTTCAGCTGCTACTGCAGGTACAGAGTATATTACAGTCCGGCTTGGCTTTTATAAATTTTTCATTGCTTTGCAACACGTTTGGAATGCCGCCTCAAAGCAATGCGCCGTCAACCATCGATGCTGCCGATGTTATTTCAAAACATCGATATTTTATAATTAAAAGTACTATAAGAAAATTTGAAAAACATCATTTGCTTTAAGCCGGGTGTGGCGCACCAGTTGTATGTGTGTCTGCTGGTGCGGGATGTTGTGGGTTCGATCCCGCCTCGGACCATCTAATAGAAAAAGTTTTTTCTTTCTTTAGAAAAAAGCTTTTGCACACCCGGTCACTTTCACCACCAGCTACTGGTGCCTGCTGTGTGAAGTAATTAGCCATGAAAAACCAAAATTCTCTAACTATTGCCGTTCGGATTCGGAGTTAAACTCTGTATGTCCCTTTCTCTTGTGGGAAAAATTAAAAGCACACACGCCAAGAGATTGAGAGAAGCTTGGCCCTGGCCCTCCTTTGGAGGTGCTGTTTGAGCCAATTTTATATTACATTTGCATTTGTTAAGGAGCAATAGTTATTGACCCTTAATATTTGCCCAGAAATCGTAAAACATGGAAGTTTAATATATATTTGCATTTTCAGTATTTAAAAAAGATTATTTGAATCTGGCGCCAAACAAAACAGACCATACTTATAGGGCACTTATGTTAGGGCTGACACTAATATGTAAACACAATAAACAAAAATACTAGATCGCCGAGGTGTACTCAGAAAATGAATAACTTCGTCAAACAGTGTCCAAATTCATTGGGAATACATTTGTTTAAAGGAGAATTAAACGGGCTAACTTTAAGGAAAAATCGCATAGAATAAAATAGTTAAAAACCAGTGGTGCCCAAACTAGAAAAATGTTGAAAATGACAGATCTGTAAGCCGAATTTCTCAGCCATCGCGTTAAATGCTCTCGCCGCTTTCGGAATTGACAAGGTTGTAAACAATCAGACGATCTATGCGCGAGTTATATCAATTTCATTGATATTGAGCGGTTGATTGAGCGGTTTATGGTCTATACCATCAGATTTTGGGGGTGTTAGGAAAAAACCAAGTATGAGAAAATACTATACTCGACCTGCTGTACAGCGTATGCTAGGTCACTTCAAAAGTACATTTTCGCTGTAACATTGTGTGATTAATTAACTTTATGTGATTTAAAGTAGCATCTCGAGTTAGAAACGAACTGTCCTGCTTTGCTAAACATGCGCTCTGATACACAGGACGTAGCTTGCACACACAGATGTCGTTTCTTACGACTTTTTCGTCTTTTTTATTGAAAGAAAATTTTTATTAATAAACATTTATTAATAAACTTTGCATTTACCTTCCATTATTGTATATCTTCGACTTTTTCAGCTGCATTTGATTTTTCCATACCACCCATTCCATTCCACCACCAGAAGTTATCCTATCTACATATATTTCATTGAAGAATATTTATTTTCAACAACTTAAATTTAAATGATGATAGAAAAGTAAAAAACATCGATGCCTGCAATTTCTTAAAAACATCGATGCATCACTTGATTTGTAACAAATCGGTTGGGTTGGTGATGTAATTTTATCATTCTTTCAAATTGAGTTTGTCTGTGCGACTATTATATATTAAAAAAATACGCTTCAAGTCGGGAGAGTCGGAAAATTATAATGATTGGAATAAATAAGATGCATTAGTTCTATTTTGAATTTTATTAAAGTGCGATTTCAGAGTTCAGAGTATTCAGGGTTGATAATTAATCAAAGCATTATACTTCACACACAATGAACCAAATGCACGTTGCCTATATGGTTATTTCAAGGTCAGCAAATATTGTCGCTAGCAGACTTGGCTAACGAATTTTAAATAATCCAATTGCTTATTTTGTCTTTTTAAAAGTTCCTTTCGTTTCTGGGACGAGACAATTTTTATACCCTTGCAAAGGGTATTATAATTTTGCCCAGAAGTTTGCAACGCATAAAATTATTCATAAACTATATATATTCTTGATCAGGGCGACGAGCTGAGTCGATTCAGCTTTGTCCGTCCGTCTGTCCGTCCGTCCGCCTTTCAGACTGTCTGTTTCTACGCAAACTAGTCTCTCAGTTTTAAAGCTATCGAGCTGAAATTTTGCACAGAGTTTTCTTTTTACTGCAAGCTGCTAATATGTCGGAACCGAAAAATGGATCTTAGTGAGAAAAACTTGTTTTTTTTTCAATGTTATCGTCCTTAAATTCGGCCATTATTAATATTATATGCTTTCAAACAGATTTGCAAATTTTGGTTAAAATCGGATGACTATATCATATAGCTGCCATAGGACCGATCGGTCGGAAAATGGGTCTTAGTAAGAAATTTTTTTTGTTTTAATGTTAGGGTCCTTAAACTCGCTCATTACTTTTTATACCCGTTACTCGTAGAGTAAAAGGGTATACTAAAGTCGTGCAAATGTATGTAACAGGCAGAAGGAATCATTTCCGACCATATAAACTATATTTATTCTTGATCAGCATCAACAGCCGAGTCGATATAGCCATGTCCGTCTGTCTGTATAAACACCTAGATCTCAGAGACTAGAAGAGCTAGAGCAACCAAATTGGGAATGTAGACTCCTATTGTCTGCACGCAGATCAAGTTTATTTCAAATTTTTGCCACAACCACCCCCGCCCCCCAATAAAAAATGTTGAATAACTCCCACAATTTAAAACGTACATTTATATTCGCAATAGTAGTAGAAGTGTTCTTCTTTATTTAAATTTATAAAACAGATAATACATAGATGATGGCTTAAATTCTAAATTTATATCCAAACAAGAAGTTTTTTCGTATATAAAATACTAAAATAAATAAATCGACATGGTTTGAAACCGTCAGTCGATCACTGCCTTCCAAATTCTTCGCTATTCAGTCTAATACACCTGGCTTCCCGGGTCTTCCCCAGATACCAGATCGTTCAACTGCATAACGCGAGATTCGGTTGGCCGTGTTACTCTGTTTTAAAAGTCCCCTTCCAATATTTGTTTTCGATATTTAGTTGCCTGACTTATAAAGTTATAAAGGATCCTCCAATTTGATCCATTTAATAGCTGGTGAACTTCGTGCAGATGTAGTCTTGCCTTACCAAAATGTAAAATTCTGTATTCCCTCAAGATTGGGTAGTTTCCAATAAAATGGACAGTGTTTTCCTGCTCGTTCCAATTGCAAAGAGAACATGCTATGTTGCTGCTTGCTATGTTTGGGACAAACTTGAGTTTGAGCAATTCACCTCTGGCCATAAAAATTGTGCGAATTTGCTCCACTGAAAACGCGTCGTTGAAATAATTTTCTTCTCCTAGGTCGTAGTTCAATTCTTTGTATATTAGCCTCTGAGAGCTCCGCTCTGCGTCGATCATAAAAGTTGATCTATATGAAGCATCCATCTTTTTAAGAATGTCTGTAGCCCATGATTCCCACTCTGAACTTTCTTCGAGGTTAAGTCTTTCGCAGTGAGTGGCTGATAGAAGTTCCCATTCCCGAAAGAACTGCTGACGTCCGTTTAGCAGAAACTGAGCCAGTTTAGGCAGTCTATTTTCGGGCATGCGAAAAACCTTCTGCATATAGGAGAAGTGCATGTCTGCGGTAAATATGTGGAGAGGTGACAATCCCGTTTCCAGATACAGCATTCTGTTTGGAGTGTTTCTGGGCAGTCGGAATAGCTTTTTCAGAAAGTATCTGAGCAGGTTCTCAACTTCATCGTACTGCATAATCCCCCAGACTTGTGCGCCGTAGCACATAATGGACCTCACAGCTGCTCCGAAAAGTTTGTATTTGGTGCTCGTTGGTACATCTTTCCTGCTCAGGAGAGTTTTCCAGGTGCAGTTTATCGCCACCTTCGCGTCTTTCAGTTTTTCTTGCAAATGGTATTTAAATTGCGCATTATGGTAGATCCACACTCCCAGGTATTTATAGGTTTTCACCACTTCAAGCTCGGTCTCTCCCAAGTACCACTTCTCTTATAGAGCAAGTCTTCTCTAGTGTTTTTTGAAGACTATAATCTTTGACTTTGTGGTATTTATTTTGAGGCCCCAGGTCTTACAATATTCTTGCAGAGCATTAATCATGTTTTGCATTTTTTTTGGCGACTCTGCAATCACCACAATGTCATCGGCATATAATAGGGATTTTATCTCGTATCCATTTATGTGAATGCCTTCCGGTAGATATTCCAACACATCATTGAGGTAGATCGAGAACAAAAGTGGACTTAACAAGCACCCTTGCTTAACACCCGACTCCGTGGGAAACCAGTTGGATAACACTCCATCCCAAACGGCTGCTTCATTTCTATTATACATGCTTTCAAGAATATTAACAAATTTGGTCGAAATGCCAAAATTGCTCAGTTTAAACATTAGCGCCTTTCGGTCGATCGAATCGAATGCTGCCCTGAAGTCAACGAAAAAAGCATACAGCTTACGTCCGCTTTCAATATACTTTTTTAGATATTCGCAATATCTATAAGCACTGAAATCAAGATCGGATGATAAATAGCCGAGTAAAATAATGTTACATACTTTTCGGGTGTCCCACCTCAGGCTCGCAGGAAGGCTATTAAACATTAGTTTCCATGAGTAACGGGTATATCGAAGTCGGTTAGAGCCGACTTTAACTTACGCTCTCGTTTTATATGTTTTCAAATAGATTCGCAAAATTTGGTCTAAATCGGATGACTATATCTTAAGGCTGCCATAGAACCGATCGGTCGGAAATCAGGCTGCAGGCAATAAGTCCCCAATGAAATAAAACCCCAACAGATAAAATGAAATAAGGCCCCAAATTTGGGGTGTTATTATACTCTGTACCGAAGGTACACAGAGTATATGAAGTTTGTGCAAAAGTATGTAACAGGGAGAAGGAATCGTTTCCGACCCTATAAAGTATATATATTCTTGATCAGCATCAACAGCCGAGTCGATATCGCCATGTCCGTCTGTCCGTCTGTCTGTCTGTCTGTCTGTCGGTCTGTCGGTCTGTCTGTCCGTCCGTATGAACGAAGAGATCTCAGAGATGGTAAGAGATAGAGGTTTGACATAAAGATCGGATGAACGATACTCAAGTTATGGGCAAAAAACGGCTAGTTAACACCAACATACCCTAACCTTTCAACACAGGCAATCTTAGTGCGAGAGAGAAAGAGAGAGAGAGAGAGAAACTTAGAGAGCGCACCGCGTTGTGCGCGGGGTGTTAACTGGCCGTTTGACTCCTGAGCAAATGCGAGTGTAAGGGTACAGAGTATGTTATAGTCGGGCTTGACCGACTTTCTTTCTTGTTTCATAATGAAATAGTACCCCAATTTCAAAAATGAAATAACACCCCAATTTTGTTGTTGTTTTTTTTTTTACATTTCATAACGGAAATTCCTAAATCGCGCGATTGTTTTATACAAATTTTCGCCTGCGGCGCTAAGATTGGAACAATTTTTTAATTTAAATAATGAAAATTTCATAATTCCATAATTATACGTTTACTTCGCACAATGTAAATTACTAAGCTGATCAACATGCTCAAAAGCTAATCACTGAACTAGTTTTAAAACGGTACTTTTGCACATCTGTACAAAAATTGCGCGCATCAAATACTTAGTCTAAGAACACCTGCAGAAAAGAAAATTAACCGTTATTGGAGATCTTGGATTGTATTTCATATTTTAGCAAAAATCTAAAAAATTAAATGATGAAATGAATGGTCTTATTTTCTAATAAAAATTAAATAAGACCCCAAAATATTCATATTAAATTTTTCGGTCTTATTTCCTAATAAAAATTAAATAAGACCACAAAATTAATTTTTGGGGCCTTACTTCATTTCTTCTTTTGTGGTTTTATTTCATAATGAAACAAGACCCCAATTATTTTTAGGAAATAAAGCCCTAAAAAAGGAAATAACACCACAAATTTTACTAAAAATCGCTGTTTTTGTTTTCTGTATAATTTTTTGGGGCCTTATTTCATTTTTTTGGGGCCTTATTTCGCAGAGCCGGAAAATCAGTCTTAGTGAGAAAAACTTTTTTGTTTTTAATTTTATCGTTCTTAAGCTCGGCGACTGTTAATTTGATATGTTTGAAATCAGATGTTTATCTGTCGGAAAATGGATTTTAGTTAGAAACATTTTTGATTTTTATGTAAGCGTTCCTAAACTCTGACATTTCAAAAATAGGATTTTGCAAGGGTATAAAAACTTCGGCACAGACGAAATTAGCTTGGCCTTCTCGTTTATAATATCATAGAATAATATTGCTGTTGATAAATATGTAGAAAATTGAACCCCCCTTAGGGGCGGAATTTTCCAAAACCTCGTCGTAAGACTGACTTTCAACACTTATGGAAACTCCTGTCCAAATTACAGCAATTGCATTACCATTCGGTCTCTGCGTAGATTGCCAATCAGTCAGTGAATCAGACAATCAGTCAGGACACCCTTTTATATATAGAGAGAAGATATATTGGCCAATATTGGCCTCCAGCGTAACGATGTTGGGAGCTACTGGCGCCACTCAGCGCCGCCGCAATCACAACAAACATCTCGGATTGGGGTATGGAGCATTGTGGTTATGGCATGTGCAGAAACCGAAACCGAAGGCAATCTGCGCATCGGTAATTAAAAGTGGCATAATGGAATTCTTTGCAACTTGCTAAGCGGCAGCGGCGGCACGGCTCAGAGTGTAAGGCAAAGTGCGAGTAAAATAAGGAAGGCACTTGGCTAACTTAGTTAAAGTTTATTGACGAAATTTATTGAGGAAAACACATCGCAAAGTGTTAACATGTTAAGGATTTTGGATTTTGTCCCCCTCGATTATATTGAGAATCATTTCAGGAGTGACTCCTTCCTCGCACAGCAAAGTGCTATCTGTTTCTTAACTTATTACGATACGTTTTCAAATCCGCTTTAACTTTAGCTCGGTTTTTTGACTAATTAGAGTTGAACGTTCCGATAAGTTATCCTCCAGTGAGTTTGAGCCTAGTGTTGGTGATCTATGGGACTTGGAAGACTATTAGTGCGCACTGGCAACTACACTCGAGCATTGCTTGCTGGAATCCAGGGACACCTGGGTGGAGATCTTAAAGCGGAGAACGGATGTCAACGCAGATTTAGTGACCGAGTCATGGAATGAAGTTGACTCCTCCTTAGTGTCCGAAAGGACGTCGTAGTAGTGCGATAATGGTGGCGACTTGAGAAAGAAGGGCGCCGAAGACCTGGTGAGTGGTGCCTTAAATGAGCAGGGAGTTGATACTTCGTTTCCTTCACTCTCAGTGGCAGCAGTAAGTGGCAAAGCTTGGGATTCTACCGACTTATTTTCCCTGTTTTCTATTGAGTTCTTCAAAGAAGGCGGACAGAGGGCTTACGGGAAGAGGGAGCTGAAGACCTGGAAGCCAAAGAACATTCAAGGGGTAAAAGTGACTCCTCCTGAGTATCGCAGGGTTGGAGTACTGGCACATCGTTATTCACGCAATCCCAGTTAAAGGGTGAAGGTGAATCAAAAGCACTTTTAAAGCCGCTGAGGATAGGCGCCTCTTCATTTATCTTACTTTTCGGATTGGAAAATAAAGTTTGCTGCTTTAATTCCTTCTCAGTCTCCTGTCTAAAAACTTCCTCCTTATCCTCGGTATAGCAGCGGGGGAGTACAGTCACCTCCTTATTTCGGCCACAAAATTTAGATGTGAAAGATTGAGAAATAGATGGGCTGGAGACTCATCACTTTGGGGCACAGGCACGCCATAGCCATATTGGACCATTTCGAGAGTGTTTTGACACTGTGGCACTAGAATTTTTAATGATTCTTCCTAAGGAGTCTCACCGGTATTACACGCCGCCATTTTTCCAGCTTGGCCATGTTTCTCCGACTCCTTGACAGCTTTCTTGGCCTTCTCAGTCCCATCCTTGGCTGACATCAGTTTGATTTCTGTACACTTTGCCAGCCTTTTCTTGAAATGTGTGTTTGCGTGTTTACACTTAGCGGCCACCTCAGTATTACAAGCAGTAATTTTTTCAGCTTGGCTATGTTTCTCCGACTCCTTGACAGCTTTCTTGGCCTTCTCAGTCACATCCTTGTCTAATTGCGGTACACGACTCTTCGCGGGCTCACCAATTATTTTTTTTTTTCCAAATTTCTAGCCTTCTCTTGGAGTCGGTTTGCTCACCGGTATTACAAGCAGCCAGTTTTCCAGCTTGGGCATGTTTCTTCGACTCCTTGTGCGCCATCTTAGCGCTCTCTGTCCCAACCTTGGCTGATTTCAGTCCACGTCTCTTCAAAGACTCACCAGTTATTTTTTTGGCAAGCTGGTGTTTTTCAGATCTTTCCTTAGGCGTCTCTCGAGTATCAAGCGGAACCAATTTTTCAACTTGAGCATGTTTCTCGTACTTCTTGTTCGCCATTTAAGACTTCTCTGTCCCATCCGTGTTTGCTTTCTTTTCGTTACTCTTTAAGGGCTCACCAGTTATTTTTTTGGCAAGTTGGCGTTGGTTTTTAGATTTATCCTTAGGCGTCTCTCGAATATCACTCGCATCGTCTTAAACAAAGTTCCCTCAAGTATCCTTCAGTAGGGGAATATTCAGGTCCTGATCTGCCTGCCCTTTGGTATCCAGCGTAAAGCTTTCCGCCTTTTTTACTGGCTCCTCGTGAAGGTCCTTTGCGAGCTCCTTTTCAACCGGATGCTGCTCTTGATCCTTCTTAAGTGGGGTATTTGCTTAAGATTGCTCTAACTTCTCAGAGCCTTCCTCTGGTTTCGTCTGGCTCTTGCGCTTCCTCTAGGCTCTCGAGTGGACTTCCAATCAATTCTTCAGCTGATTCACTAAGTATTTTCCTGTCTGCTTCCTCTACCGACAACTCTTTAGAAACCGTCTCCAGTGCATTTTCCTTATTCGGCTTCTTGACGGGCTGCCATTTTATCATTTATTTCCTTCCTGTCTTAGATTGTGTTTTGCCAACTTGATTTTCGGAACTTAACGAATTAAATAATACGCCAGGGTCCATAATTGCGTTCCGCTAGTGCATCATATATCACGACTCCGGGGTGTTTAACTTTGAATAACTTTTTGAGAAATTGCAGAAAAACTAAATTGTACAGAAAGATGACCTTCACGAGACGTTCAACGGGAATAATTTTCCATGCTTGCTCCTTGGCAAATGCCGTCTGCAATAGCCTACAGTTGGTGCTCCGCATTGGTCATAAACTTAATCCGATTTAAATTGATGGCAGTTGGCCGCAGGATGTGAAATAGCTGACAAACGGCGGCACCAGTGCAGGTCAGTGCTTAATTGTCCATTCAGCCAAATCCTCAATTCATGGCGCGACACATTGTCTGAATTTTTGTCGTTGCTGGTATGCGATACATTGATACATTGATGATAATGGATGGCTGCGATGAAATACAAATAACAGTTCAAATATTTGATAAATAAATGGGTAAAAGTATATTTACCTTTTTTTCTTTTGGCTTTAAAAGTTTACCAACCGAGACTCACAATAATAATTAAAATAAGTTCCATATTGTTCACTAGAAACCTTGAAACTGTGACAGGACCGTGTACCTGTGTACCTTTGGTACAGAGTATTAAAATGGAAAAACGCTAGTATGATTGGTTACCAATTGCTGGATCAGCCAACCTTAGTGTCAGTTTTTGCAAACAAATTTTCATTGGTGTATGTTAATATGGAAGTTGATTGTCCCAGGGATTTTGTTATGATAAAAAGTACTATTGCTTTATCTGCTGAATGTGCCCATTGTTTTCGATTTCAATATTACATTGAATCCAGATAGAATAAAAATCAACAAAGACTAACAGTTTGCTCTGCATTCTTGTTGTAGCAACTTTTGCTGGTGCTAAAACTGTAACGATTTCGCTAATCTTGTCCCACACCTTAGGTTTCACAAAAATTCAGAACTAGCTGGTGGTTGACAGTGTAATATGACATATTATATGTATAAGGAAAGATGAGAGAGGTAAAGATTGTGGTTAGCTGCACAATCTTTTCTTTATGCCCATTATCAATAGTGCGGCGCAATGTATGTATGTAAAATGTTCATTGTACATATATCAAATAAATTTACGTTTATCGAAATGTTTACTAGTAGAAGAAAAACAGAAATGAACCCATATATTTGCTTCTGTTTCGGTACTGGTAACCGGTTATGTTAATAAAGGTTTAAGTTTACGGTTTTAACCTCTGGTTTCAACACAATTTCGGCGAGTTATATCAAAATCGGATGAATATATAGTACAGCTGCCATATAACAAACTGGCAAATATTTCCGACACATATGCAGTCAAAAGAAGACTCTGTGCAAAACTTCAGCTCGATAGCTTTAAACCTCATGGACTAGTTCGCCTAAAAACAGACAGACAAAGCTCAATCGACTCAGCTCTTCATGTTGATCAATAATTATGTGGTCGAAGATGATTTATTTAATGTAAAAGCTGGTAGTTAAGGATCCCAAGGTCCCAAGATACAGGCAGACAAAAAGGCATTCGCAACGTGACAGAATACGGAAGTGCGCTTAATCTGCTATCACAAAAAAGCAAAAGTCTGCAGAATGCGTTCAAGTTTTTTTATGCAACTAATTTTAATACGATCTGCTTTGATGTTACTATATATTTTTAGATGATTCGCTAAAAAATAAATGTGGTTTTTTTATATTTGACTCATTATGATACGTTACGTGACATACGTTTCGTGACAAGCCTTTCTCTAATGACGTACTTCTGATGTTTTTATTAAATTTATATTACAAATTTTGATTCAGGAACTTGTATTGATATACATAAGATAGGTTGGCTGCATAAAATGAATGGATGTTTTTGATTGACCTTTTTGTGGAAATTTTTTTTCTGAAACTATATTAATATTTATGAAAATAAACTAATGTTTTGTTTTGAGTTTATTTTTTTATTTATTACTTTACCTTGTCTGGGATTCAAACTCAGGACCTCAGGGGACTTAAACACACGAATGGCAACATCTTAGCAAATCCGACTATCAACCTCACTCGAAGCACAGTGACAGTTTGCAGTAAAGAATGTAGCCTTAGCCCCTCATTTTCCTTAAATTTTAGGAAAATGGATTTTATTACCTAAAATGTGATTTTCAGGCAATAATTTCCTTAAGTATAGGGCATTTTACCTAAACAATCTTGTTTTAGGACTAAATTTTTTAGGAATCCTTTGCCTTAAAATTATGCAATTTTTCTAAACTTAAGCTGCCTTTACACTTGTCATACATCTTTAACGAGACTCTCTGACGATAGTGTAATAGCAAAGCAAATACCTCTAAGTATTTGGAAAATGTTGGCTTTTTTGATGTTATTTGACAGGTTCAATTCGATAAGAGATTCTCTTTAGAGAAGTTTGTACAACCTACTATTTAGTGATATATGAAAAGTGTAAAGGCAGATTTAGTATTATTATTTCATATATGGGTAATTATTTCTAAAGTGGGCAACTATTTTTTTTCATAGACTCCAAACATTTGAATTTATTGTCAGGCTATTACCGCAGTTTTCCACGATTTTTAATATTTTGTTCAGAATTTTCCCATTGTGGGATGCAAAGATATAGTTAAGTTGTTATAGTTATACCTAGTTAGTTATACCTACCTATAGTTATAGTTGTTAAGTGGCCGTTTTTTGCATAACTTGAGTATCGTTCATCCGATCTTTATCATTCCTTCAGCAAATCGATAAATAATTTTGTTTGCAAGGTATCTCTAGAAGGAACGAACGATCTATCTCCAAAACTGTAGGAGATATGAATTTCCAAATTGCGGGGGCGGGAGGGGGCGTGGCAAAAATTGAAAATAAACTTGATCTACCTGCAAGTATAAGAAATATATGTCCCATACATGTCAAACCTCTATCTCTTACCTTCTCTTACCTTCTTCGTTCATACGGACGGACGAACGGACGGACGGACAGACGGACATGGCTATATCGACTCGGCTGTTGATGCTGATCAAGAATTTATATATTTTATAGGGTCGGACACGATTCCTTCTCCCTGTTACATACTTTTGCACAAACTTAATATACTCAGAGTACCTTTGGTACAGAGTATAAAAATCAAATCGCGGTTTGTGGAAAAACGTCCATTTTAGGATTTTCCAAAAAAAATTAAGAGTACTAAACTCTAAAAAAGGTCATGATGGGACAGTCATAACTTTCCGCGAAATTCACTTGCAAAGAATGAAACAAAAATTTTATATTAAACATGCTTTGACACTGAGCATATATAATATTGACTAGCGAGAAATCAACCGTTTTTATATGTTTGAAAAAATTCTGGAAATATCCTTTCAATATTTTAAGTAAGTTTTAAAATTGGCCCGATGGGACGTATGGATATGGAAAAAAATTTAACAATTTAGTGGATGAGGTGTGGTGTTTGTTGTGGGGCTGGTGCTTATTACCTAAAAAACGACGTTTTATAGTCTTACATTTCCAAAAATTTTAGGTCACATATTACCTAAAAAGCTTATTTATTGACTAAAATGTTTCTCTTACCTAAGCAGACGTTTTAAAATTTTACGTCACATATTAACTAAAAATCAAATTTATTGCCTAAACACTTTAGGTAATAGAGTTCTAAAATTAAGTCCATATATTCCTTGGCTGTCATTTTAGGTAAAATTGACTTTAATTTTCTGGTCATTTTCAACAGTTTTAGGTAATATTTTTTTCTGAGTGTAGACATTGAGCAAATAAAAAGGCCCGAGGTGTAGAGGTTGAGACGTTGTCTCTTGTTGATTGTAACGTCGTCTAAGTACGCGATATAGTTGGACACGTATTTCTCCGATTTCGGAGAATGCACCCACTAAAAACACTAAAAATTCGATGGACTTGAAATTCGGTTTGTAAGGTTACTATGCGAAATAATCTGTAATGTGATTTTCCAATGTTGGAAAATCCGACCCCAGGGATGAAAAAATACCGGAAAATTCTGTATGAAAAAAAAACATTTTTTCTTCGATTGCCTTGAAAATCGGTTTGTAAGAATAGTAAACAGTTAAATAAACCCGATATTTTATTTAAGTTTGATTATACTGATTTTAAGTTTGTTTTTTACTAAATTTTAGATTTTTTGTCCTCAGTTTTAAAGCTATCTTAACCAAACTTTGCAACTTAGCACATAGCTGCTATAGGAACTATCGGTCGAAAAAGTAGTTTTAGTGAGAAAAACTTTTTTGTCTTCAACGCAAACGTCCCTAAGCCTCTTACTTATAAGTTTTCTGCGCTTTCACATAATTCCACCAAGTTTTATGAACATCGCCGAATTATATAGTATAGCTGCCATTCAAAAGATATGTCTGAAAAAAAAGACTTAGTAGGAAATACATTTTTGTTTTCAATGCTATCGCTCGCAAACTTGTTACCGATCAATATTATATGCTACATAAAAAAAAAAAAATTGTAAATCCGATATTTTTTCGAATTTGCCTACAAATTTTTGATTTAATAATTTTTCTTGTTGATTTTACCAATTTCAACGTATAAACAAGATTAAAGTCATTTAACATCAACTGTGCGTCGCTTTGATTTCCAACAGCCAACACTTTTGATTTTTGTTCCGCAAATTTCAATTTCGCTATTTATATCGGCAGATAATGGAATTCGTTCTGGAGAATTATAAGCAAGCAAATATTCGTGAATGTTTTCAATACAAGTAAGCAATTTGATGCGTTGTCTCAGATGCTCGGCGTGGCTCTGTCGTCAAACGTGACGTTGTGTGATTGTGTGAAATTCCGTGAGTTCGAATCCCCGCAGTTTTCACTTAATAAAAAATATATGTATGTTTAACTCGTAGAGTTTTTCGGTATAATATAAATAATGAAAATAATAATAAAAATAAATAGCAGCGCGCAAAAATTTGAATTTATATTTTTTATAAGCAAAAATCTAAAGTGCAGAAATTTTAAATTGAACAACTAATGGGGAAAAATCAAAGACGGAAATTTTTGAACTTATCAATAAAAATTTTGCATTTACCAACGATTTTTTTTTGTTTGTACCACACAATTCTGATAGGTAGGTAGGTAGTTCCGGCTGGCCCTTTGTAGGGACCACACATAGACCTTACGGTCCTTAGTGAGGCCGGGTGGCTTTTTCTGGGTACCATTAGAAATCCAAGAGGATGTTTGACGTTTTGGCAAATGCCAATAGTTGTTTGGGAGACCTCCTTGCCGCCTCTTCAAGAGAGTTGAGACTTGGGGAGTGCAGATGTTTTAGTCTCGTCTTAGCGATCGCTGGGCAGCTGCAGATGAGGTGTTCCAGAGTTTCAACGACTCCAGGTTCCTTACATTTCCTGCAGATGTCCGTTGTCGTGATGCCTAGCTTTTTCGCGTGAGCGGCTGCTAGGCAGTGACCAGTTAGTATGCCTATAAGCAGTCTACAGTCTCTTCTTTGGAGCTGTAGCATATAGTGCGTGAGTTTTTTGTCTCTTGTCTTGCACATGATTTTTGAGATTCTGCAGCCGGTTGTGTTCTTCCACTTTTCCTCTGCTTCTTTCTCCGCTATCTCCTCCAGTTTGCTGTGTAGCGTCTGTACGGAGATAGATATATTTAGTGTTGCTTCTTGGCTTAGTGCGGTTCCGGCTTTTGCAAGACTGTCAGCCATTTCGTTTCCATCAATGCCCCGGTGGCTGGGAATCCAATAGATTTGCACCTTTCTAGAGATGCTGAGGGAATCTATTGCCTCCCTGCTTGCCAGAACATTTTTGGAATTAATGGTGTGTCTTTGCATTGCTTTGATTGCCGCTTGGCTGTCAACGTATATGTTTATTTGGTTGTTTGGTGCGTATTGTTCTGCCAGTTCCGCTGCTTTCCTTATTGCGAAGACCTCCGCCTGGAATATGGTGCAGTGGTCTGGCAGTTTATAGGAGAGCCTCAATTCCGGCTCATCGCAGTATACAGCGGCTCCGACTCCTGAGGTCATCTTGGAGCCGTCTGTAAATAGGTGCATTGCTTCCTGGGCCAGTCCTATACGCCAGTCTTCTGGTCCCATTAATGCTGATGCACCTGTGAAGTTGGTTTTTGGGATCATGTAGTCCGTGCTACTGCTGATCACTCTACCCACCGTGCTGTGTCCATAGCTTTGTAGCGCCATGGTGCCTGCCGCACAAAGACGTTGGGCCGTCTTTTGTGCAAGGAGGCGTGCTTGGATGTCCAGGGGGTTGACTCCTAGGATGTGTTCGAGTGCTTTTGTTGGAGTGGACCTCAGCGCCCCCGTTATGCAGACTAATGCCTGCCGCTGGGCCTTTTCCATCAGCTTTAGATATGTGGACTTCTCCGTGGCTTGCCACCATACCAATATGCCATGTAGTAGTATCGGTCGTATTATTGAGATGAAGAGCCAGTGCGTTAGACTTGGTGATAGGCCCCAAGTGCTGCTTAGCATCTTCTGGGATGCATATAGCGCATTGGTTGCCTTTTTCACCCTTTCCTCCACATTGAGTCTCCATGACAGTTTACTGTCGATAACTACTCCAAGGTATTTTACGTTGTTCTTTGGCGTTAGCTGTATTCCATTTATCGTAGGTGGAGTCCATTGCGGTACCTTGTATCTCTTGGTGAAGAGAATCAGGTCCGTCTTCTCCGCATTGATACTGAGTCCGGCTTCTGTGGCCCACTTTAGTATCTCTTTGAGAGTAGAGTCCATGATTGAGCTAAGAGTCGATGGACATTTCCCCATGATAATTATGCTTATGTCGTCAGCATATGCGGTTATCTTGGGTGCTTTCCTGCGGAATTTTCGTAGTAGTTCGTTGACCACAAGGTTCCATAGAAGGGGCGACAGGACTCCGCCCTGAGGCGTTCCTCCATGTGCCTCTTTCGTCATGGTTGTGGTACCCCACTCGGCTTGTACTCTTCTGCAGCTCAGCAGGTTGTATATCCAGGAGTACAATGTCTTGTGGATTGCTAGTGCCCTTAGGCTTCGCATTATCGCTTCTGTGGTGACGTTGTTAAATGCACCAGATATATCTAGGAATGCTCCCAGGGCAAATTCCTGATGGTACAGTGCCTTCTCGATGGTGGCTACTAGGGAGTGTAGCGCCGTTTCCACCGATTTCCCTTTCGTGTACGCGTGCTGATTGTTCTCCAAGGTCAGGTTCAAGCCTTCTCTTATGTGGAGATCTAGCAGTTTTTCCATTGTTTTGAGCAAGAATGATGTGAGGCTTATGGGTCTGTAGTCCTTTGGTTGCACATGACTGCATTTTCCCGCTTTTGGCAGGAATACAACGCGTGCTGTCCTCCAGACCACAGGTACATAGCTCCATCTCAAGCAAGCTTCAAAAATGGATTGCAGCCATGGGACGATTGCGCATTTGATCGTCTTTAGCATGGCTGGGAATATTCCATCCAGTCCTGGGGATTTGTAACTCGCGAACGAGTCGATCGCCCAACGGATTTTCTCTGGAGTGATGATATTAGTTGGGATGTTGCTTTGATGCGTGTGTAGGTCAAGAGGCTTATCTGACTCAGTGACTACAGTACAGCCCGGGAAGTGCGCATCAAGAAGAGCGCATGTCGCTTCCCTGCTGCTTTCCGTCCAGTGGCCGTCGTTCGTTTTCAGCTGACTCTGCATAGGTGGCTGCTTTGACAGCAGTTTCCTGAGTCTAGCTGTTTCGGAGACCTTCTCTATGCTGGAGCAGAAGGTTCTCCACGCGTTTTGCTTTGCCTTTCGTACTTCTTTTTTGAAGAAGCGAAGTCTTATCTTGTATTCTTCCCAAATTATTTGCTCATCCGCTTCTTTGGCGAGTTTGAAGCATTCTTGCACGTCCTTCCTCTGCTCTTTCAGCGCTGGGGTCCACCAGGGTGGTCTGGTTCTCCGTTTGCTAACTGTGAGTTTGCATGAGGATTTGTATGCTTCGGTTAGGTTGGACGTGAGCGTCTTCACGGACATCTCAATATCGTCTACCGAGCAGATGATCACTGGCGTAGGTAGTTTTGATTCTACCGTTTTCAGGTACTTCACCCAGTTGGTGTTCCGGGGGTTCCTGTAGGTTTTTCTGGTTTGGTTGTGGTTGAACTCGATCTTAAAAAGGATGTACTTGTGGTCTGAGAAGGAGAGTCTGTCGAGGACTCTCCATTCTGATGCCTGAGTACTGTTCCCTAAGGTCAGAGTTAGGTCTAGGACGTTGGCCGATGTTGGTCCCACATATGTGGGCACATCTCCAACGTTTTCTACTTTTATGTTAGTTTGTAGTATAAAGCTTAATAAAGACTCACCTCTGTCGTTTATGTCCGGACTGCCCCACACTGTGTGATGTGCGTTGGCGTCCGTTCCGATGACAAGTGGCTGGTTTTTCCTACCCGCCTCGGCCGTTAGACGTACGAGCTCGGATGGTGGTGACTCTCGCTCGTGTGCCATGTAGCAGGACGCCATTATTATTGGCTCATCATCGTGGCCTTCCAGGGCCACAACTGTGAGGTCGTCCGTGCTGTAATTTGACATAAGGTAAGCGTAGATGCCTTTTCTTACCAGAATGGCTGTCCGTGCCTTACTTACCGCGGTGGGGTGGAAAGTGTTGTAATTTGGTGACCTTAGCCCTGAGACCTTGTTCCCTGCCGCAATCCAAGGTTCCTGAACTAAGGCCACATCGGCGGGCCCTTCCTCAAGGGTTATCAGGAGCTCCGCCGACGCAAGCTTGCTTTTATGCAAGTTGACCTGGAGGACCTTCAACTGCATGATCGTTGTCGGCGTCCCCCGGCCCGGATGGGTCAACTACCATGGTTGAATCCTCATCCTCGTCGTTCTCCAGGCTGGATGGGTCAACTACCATGGTTGAATCCTCATCCTCGTCGTTCTCCAGGCTGGATGGGTCAACTCCCATGGCTGAGACACCATCCCCTTCGTTTTGAGCAGAGTGCACTGCCTCTGTAATGTCGAGGCTGCTGGCTCTTTCGACCATCTCGTCGATGCCAAGGTCCTTTTCGACCTCCCCTGCCTCCAGCGTGTGCTCGTTCTTGTCTTCCGGGTGGCGCTTTTTGAGTCGTAGGTGCACGCTACCTACTCCCCACGCCATCTTCCCGAACCTTGGGTAGAGCAAATCGTCGGCCTCCTTGTTGATCTGGAGGACCATGTGCTGCCCGTTCTTGTCGGGCTTAGCAACATATAGCACCTTCCAGTCGCTTGTTGGCACGTCCGGGTTTTGCCACCGTAGCAGTTTCAGCGCCTGCTCCTTTGGTACTACCCTTGGGAAGAGCACTTTCGCCTTCGGAACTGACGGAATACATGTTCTGTCAACAACCTCCAGCTGAGCACCCTCCCATGGGCTTCCCATGTCTGCAACGACGCTTTTGACCCACTTGAGGGTGAGATCGTCCATGCATTTGAGGATCTTGACTCCAAACAGCCAGCCTGCTCCGTCAAACGTTACCGGTTGCGCTGCTGGGTCGTCCATCCTCTTAAAAATTTCCTCGAACAGCATCCCCTCCACTTGCTTCCACTGTTCTGGCGTCATTTTTCCGAAAGGGTCGCTTTTGTCGACTAGGGCTACGGTGAGATGCCGTTTTGCCACGTCGCTGGCTGACTCCTTTGTCGGTTTTTGTGTGTTTGGGGTGGAGCTTGGTAAAGCATGGCTCCGCGGTCTTGGGCATGGCCGTTTGGTGGCTGGGGCCTCTGCCTTCGCTTGCTCGGATGAGCGCTGCCGCTTCATTACCACGCTTTCCTCCACCTTATTGACGTATGCGGCGGAGGTGGCTTTCATCGCCGGTCTCTCCGCAAAGTGCTTGCGACCCTCCTTGATCTTTTGCTCGGCCCATGCCAGCTTGTTGCTCTCTTCTGGGGAGAGCTTACCGCTGCCATCGAGCCGCGCTTTGATCTTAAGCGCCGCCTTGTATTGGGCCTTCGCTCGCATGCCCTCCTTGGTCCTTTTGGGCCTTACCTTACTTGAGGTACTAGAACCCGCCTGGACTGGGGAGAGCAGCAGCTTTTCCTCGGCCTCCGAGTTTATTGAGCCGCCGTGCGACTCGCAGTCCGAGTCTGCATGGACTGCGGTACCACGCCACACTTTGGCTTTATCTGTCGTCTTGGCAGTAGCTGTACAACTGTCTTGGCCTGCTCCAACCGCAACAGAGGTGTGACCGCTGGCGACACGAAGAGAGGATTTCTCCTCACCGTGCCCGCCGGTGGTAGCAGTCACGCCTTCCACCGACGTTTGGGCTGATATCCCAGCCCGAGTTTGGTCTTGTACTTTGTGCATGTTAATGGACCCATGTTGGTTACTTTTTGTTCTTGAGAACCACCCCATAGCATTTTATGCCTGCTGCCAGGCACCTCTTAACCATGGCTCCGGCTCAACTCTACCCAACTGAAGCTGGATAGTGCTGGCCTTCGCCTTAGCTAGACACTGCATTTCCTGGGTGTAAGACGCGCAAGTGACACTAGGTATAGCTCGCTTTTAGCCGAGGTGCATACAGTGTCCATTGCCCAGCCGACACCCTCGGGGAGGGTTCAGTTAGAGGATCTCTGTCAGCCACAATTCTGATAAGTATGATCCAAATCGGTTAAAAATTAAAATTAGTTAAAAAATGTTTGCTATCTTTTTTCTATATCCTATTGCTGATTTGAGGTAATGAATCAGGTTTTGCCATTGACTATTATTTGCGTTATTGAGAACTGCAATAATTTCCACATCTGTAAGAAGTGCCTTGTTGAGGTAGTGCAACCGAATCTCTTTGACATCTTCCGAATAGATGCCACATATTCTCTACTTCTCCAGTGTAGCACAACGAATACTGTCTGTTCTGTTCCCGATTATAACTGTCTCCATTAAGATATAAGAGACCGCATCTAGCCTTCATAATCCAAGTTACATGGTCTATTGGGAGTCCATGGTATTTGTTGCTAACAGTGGGTCCAAGTGCTTGTATATTCTAGTACTACTTGCTTCCTTTGATTTTATCTAACTGCTATATGAGGCTTGTCAGCGCCAAGCTTTCATAAACAGAGATAAAACTTTAAGACTTAATTTTATCCAAAACATAGCAAGCAGCACTAAGAACAAGTAGATGGTTCGGTCTAGGTTTTTGAACATGTAGTAAAGTCTAAGGTTAGGTTCGCGCGCTGGTTCCTGTACTTATTAATCCTAAGGTTCAGGTTGGAATAGTAGTTCATTGATTCATAAATGATTGATACATTTTAGCCTCTATTTTCGGTAAACACTGTGGCATATTATTATTAAGGAGGTCCTGTTTACCGAGCAAGTAAAGTCGTCATATACATACTTTACACATTCATTATTGTGCCCAGGTCTTTGAAATTTGTCGGTATGATCACTTTATACACTCAGAAAAAAACGAATGGCAGAGTTCTAGGTTGATCGGGATAGAACTTATTCCGTTTTGTACATAACATTTCAAGTATTTTTTGTCCTTGGATGTTCTTAAATTAAGTACGAAACATTCTAGCATTGAAAAATGATTGTTAGTGTGATTAAAATGAGAACGAAGGTCCTTAAATCAAGAATTTTAGTACTTACAGTAAATTTCAGAAAATCGCGTTCTTAATTTATGCACAAAATATTTTGGATTGAGGACAAATTAGACTTACAATGCAAGCTTTAAAAAGTCTGCAACTGAAAATGGGAATTATCTTAAATCGAATGTGTTTTTTTAATCCTGGTTTTAACACTTTTCTTTTGCAGTGAGGTTAGATTTATGACCGTTAGCTATAACGTTTCGGTGTTTAGTTAATTTCCTTTGAATTTTTTCCAGCCTTATTTGACTCAATACAGAGTCCTTGCTTCAAGAACCAAATAGAAAATTTTAGAATTATATGGGCCTTAACCAAGAACATTTTCTACCTAATTTATGAACTTTTATTTGGTTCCAAGAATGTTTTGGGGCTTACTTTAGAATTTATTAAACTTCATGGAGGAATTATTATATACTTATTTTAAGAGTAAATCTGGTTGTACTTAGGACCATAAAAACTACAAAGAAGGATCAATCAGATTTTAAAATAGTTCGAAATATACTTTATATATCCCGAAACAGTCTTAAATCAAGTTTTTCGGAATTAAAAATTATAATGTATAATAACATTAATAAAGTGATATAATGTTTTTTTCCGGACATAATATTGAAATAGTTACTAGAATTATAAATTGTTTGAACCTAACCATTTTCCGAACAGATGGGGTCCGGTTCAGGTTCAGGCTCGAAATGTCAAACAATTAGAAGGTCCGGTTCGAGGGCCCCTTAAACCCTTAACCGGTCATCCGCGGTTCGGTAAATATCAGGTTTGCAGCCTTGCAACTATACTCAAAAAACAACTCACCCAAAAGAGCCCCAAATTCTCCCTGAAAATTAGAAATTCTACTAAAAAATCCGTCCTTAGGCGATTCGCCCTAGATTTTAGAGAAATATTTTCTAAAAAATTCATTTTTAGGGTAACTAGATTTAGATTTAGGTAGATTTCAGAACAAAATTTCTTAAATACACGTACAGAAGCTTTCTTTCTAAACTTTTGGTCAATTTCAATTCTAGAGCGATTTTCTTTAATTCGCTTCGATACTCTTTTGGAATATTACGGAATATTTGTGTATGTGGGTTAAGATGAGTTGTTCCAGGCATTTTCAATATGTATTGCCTTCATTCTTTGGAAGTTGCTTATTGATTTTCGTGAACCGAAGCATTCCCAATGCATTCCAAACGCTTTGCCTCCCCGTAAATTTGCACAACTTTTTAAACTGCGCTCCTGTAAGAAAAACAACAATAACAAACGAAATAACCACCGGCGCATGGGTAGTACATCATTTTGGACTTTATCAGCGCAAGTCAAGCAAACCAAGCAACAGCGCGTGGGCAGAGAGCAGAGTGAAATTCCTACACCGCCAACGCTTCAGCAGCAGCGACTGCAGCAGCAACTGCAATTGCAACTTAATTGAGGCTTGTCTATGGCCTAGGCCTAGGCCAAAAGTAACTGCGGTTGCTCGTGTCTTCCATCTCTGTCGCCCATTGCGAACTTGATGCCTCGATGCCCCAGTGCCTTGATGCTCCACAGACGACCAGACAACAACAACAGCCGCATAATAACGTACTGAGGGCGTTGAGGCAACAAACATGCAACCAGGCAACCAGTCAGGCAGTCAGCTACAGCCATGGACAATTTAAGCTCATTCACTTGCCGCTGATTGCTGCTGGCTCCTCTCATCGTCGTCGTCGTCGTCTAGCAAATTCGCAAGTTCAAGTCCACGTTGTAGGGTCGTTACATGCAACCAAATTGCATCTAAGATGTGTGGATGAAGAAGAAGACGACGAAGCAGAAGCGTGTGGCAATTGCAATTTGCATTTTGCACAAGGCGTTGTCAAATGGCCCCGTCCCCCCCCAAACGAATGGAATGGCTTTTTAATGGCAACCGCCGATGTGGGTTAAACTGGGCTTAAGACTAGCCGAAGAGCACCAATAATAAGCTGGAAGGTTTTCTGTTTTTGCTGTGTGATTGTGTGTGTATATTATATGGGTGGGTGGACAATTCGCTGTATGGAATCTGTGTTATTTCGCCTAGCCAAACTGCAATCTTGCATGTAAATTGTATTTGTTTCAAGTAAGTTTTGCTGGTCCCGAAATATTTTCAATGACTCCAGTAAATTCAATGTGATATAGAAAGTATCTTTATAATTTTTTTTCTTATAACTGCAGCCGAAACTATTTGAAATATTTTGGAAATCATCCTGAAGATGTTGGTTACAGAGCGTAAGCAAGAAACCAAAAATACACATAGTTACCAAATATCAAGTTTTTGATCATTTTCGTGTATTTGTTCAAATGTCGCGATATAAAAGGTATAAGACGAAACAAACGATAAGATGGGCAATTTGCTTAAACAAACTTAATATACTGAAATATGTACATCAAATACATGTACATGTTTTCTTTGCAGAGATGCAGGGATGCAAGCCGGTTCGAAACCGAACCGCTAATTCCAACTGCTGAGCCGAACCGAAAACCGAACCGATCAACATTTGAAAATGCTGAACCGAATCAAAAACCACTAAGCAAAACGGTTGTGTTCGATTCGGTTCTCTTCACTTCAAAAAATGATACACTCAAAAAAAAAATCAATCCATATGGGATCAAATCATTCCCAATCGGTAATGAAAACAACGTAATCCCGGATATTCATGACCCGTTCCGAAAAAGGATTGAGTTGATCCTACTTTTTTGATCCTAAAAAGGACTACATTTATCCCGGGGTAATCTCAAAAAAGGTTGAATTAAGCAAAAAATTCGAGAACAATTTAATCTCAATCCAGAATCATTTTAAGCATGTTCGAGATTGTTTTTGAGCTCGATATGTAATATTGATTTGATCCCAGGAAAGATACCTCTCTTCTTCCTTTCCTCCGCCATATTCCATACACTGCCATACATCGCCATATCCTTATACACTTCAAGACCCACACCAGTTTTGGTTTATTTAAAACTTCTGAAGAACAAAGAAATATAAAAATTTATTGGGCTCAAAATTTTTGGGATTCGAACCCACGACCATACGCACTGAACACGAATGGAATGACATCTCATCGCTCACGACCATCGCCATCGTTTGTTGCCGCATGTCAAAAATGCTACTTAAATTTTGTCGCTCTCGCTCTCAAATCAAAAATGCTACTTCAATTTTGGCGCTCTCTCTCTCTTAATTATGAACATGTGATCTCAAAGGGGATTGAAGTGAGCACATTTGGAATGGCTTACTCTAAGATTAAAAAGATTGAAAATATCCTGCCCTTTTTTTGTGTACTTGTAAATTTGGGAATTTTATACCCTTGTTCCACTGGCACATTCTAGTGGTCATCCGCTGGATGATCTAAATGAGCACATTCTTTCTGTGATAAATGTCCATTCGGTAGATTATCCACTATAGATAATCAAGTCACTGCCACGGATGATCTAGCCGCTGTCGATATGCTATCGAACTGCTCAAGTGTTACCGATAGGAACAGCTGCTTTATCAATGGCGTTGCCATGGGTGGAGAGTGTTCTAGCTCAGTTGGTGGGGGTATAGCACAAGGGGGAGAAGTATATGGACCCGCTTTATTGAAAACCGACTACGCCCATGAGGTGTGCATGGCCAAGGCAAGCGGAAAGTGTTTCATTCATTGTTTTCAAATGTTAAAATGCCGTAATATTTCTCATAAATAAATTCCGCAATTTAGCTATATCGTGGTGGGACTACCAGGAGAGCATGCTGCTTGACATGTGGATAGCGAACTTTGATTTACAATTGCAGATATAGCAATTCAACCAGCTGTTCTTCATTTACGTTAGTAAGCAACATTCGTCAATGGAACAAGAAAACATTCACATTTTGAGAATGTGATTGAATGTTCCACACTGGAATAAGGGTATTAGCGATAGCTTAGCTTGTAAGGATGACTTTTCAACCACTTCAAAATATGTGATCCAGTACATCTCCTGCAATTCTTTAAAGACCTCTTAATATGTATATCTGTCATTAGACTACATTCCTTCCTTGGAAGTTGCTAATGGATTTGTGTGAGCTTTCAGTTTCCTTTACGGAACGATATTCTCAATATACTGTACGATATTGAAAGTTTGTAAGGCGCACTAGTACATGGATTTTAAGGCTATTCAAATGGTTTCTAGGAATTCCATTTCAAAAGTGCGCGAAATATCTCATATTTACTATAGAAATCATAAAATCCGAAAAACGAAAACTGATTGTAAATATAAAACAAGTAAGAATGTTGCAGTCGAGTGCCCCGACTGCAAAATACCCTGTACCAAGTAATGCGGTTCCTATGGCTTTGATTTCCTAAATTAATATTGAGTTAACTTCTTCGAATAAATATATTTTCTTGATACTTGATACTCGATAGCTTTAAAATTGAGAGACTAGTAGAAACAGATAGACGGACAAAGCTCAATCGACTCAGCTCGTCGCCCTGATCAAGAATATTTATAGTTTATGGGGTCGGAAATGAACATTTCTATGCGTTTCAAACTTCTAGGGAAAAGTATTCCCGTATACCCTTTGCAAGGGTATAAAATTGGGGCGGCGCACTTAATATTTCGTTCTTCGGTGTTTTTGCTCGGATCTTATTGTGCTTTTCAGTATAGATAGATATTGGGCCTAAGTTAGTGACACACGAAGTTCTAACCTAAAACAAAATATTGTGACTCTCACAGTATTTTTCTGTTAAAAGGGAGAAGCTGGAATTTAGCAAATCTGAAACAAACTTGATCTGGGTACGGTATACACCTACATATATGCAAAAATTGGTGGCTCCATCTCTTATAGTCTCTGAGATCGACGCGTTCAGATGGACGGACAGACGTACATGGCTAAATCGACTCGACTGTTGATGCTGATCAAGGGTCGAAGATGCTTCCTTCTGGCTGTTACATACTTCATGATCCCCTTTTACCCATTTTTAATGGGTACAGGGTATAATAAATGAATTGTGGACTACTGAACCGAACCGCAACAGCGGTTCAGCTAGCACCAAAAATCATGTAATGAACTGAATCAGCGGTTAAGAAACTGGATGAACCAATGAACTGAACCAGTCCTTGTTTCCTAGCGGTTTGCATCCCTGTTTCTTTGATAACACAGTCCAACAAAATGACCAACTTTGTGAGTTGCAGCCCTGTAGATTTAAAATTATGATAAGTTTATGTTCACTGATTCTATAACTTGTTGCTTTTGTTTCAAAGATATAGCGGAAAAACGAATTTCTTGAGATTTTGGCACTCTAGGATTTATGGAGGCCATTATGGAGCTATTAGCGACAGACCACATATCAATGCATTTTTAAAAAATCAAAGGCGCTATATAAGTGCAGCTCAACGAGTCTAAATTAGCCTCTAAAGACAGACAACTTTTGATTTATGCCATTTTTTTCAAAATAAATCATCCTGCTTAAGCTTGTGCGGTTATTGGATTAATATTTTAGCCATCTGAGCAAATAGCACAATAAATGATATAATTTTGGGATTTTTATGGCATTTGAATCAGTTTATTTGGCAAACAGCTTGCTTAAGACGGAAATACATATTTATTTTTATGGGAGGACAACTAGTTTCGTACTTCGAATTTTTATAGGAACAATAATGAGGTTACTTGATTCAACTAAGAATTTTTGAAAATTTTGAAATGATAAATATTGGATGAACGATACTCAAGTTATGAGCAATAGAAGGTACGCTGCCGCAGCGCAGCAGCAGCGCTGCTTTCAGTTGATACTACAGGTACAGAGTCTATTACAGTCTCGCTTGACCTACATTCTTACTTGTTTAAAAATGCATGTGCTCATAAACTCAGATATTTATGCGTAGTGTGGCCTCAATAAGTCCCAGAGTGCCAAGAACCTCACCAAATTCTTTTTTCCGCCATATCTTGGAGACAAGAGCTCAAATGACATTAAGACTATAAGAAACGCCACACAATTTACGATTAAATTAGAATCGCACCTACGTACCACAAACCATTAAAACTAAAAGTAAATAAATAAATAAAACAGGGCTGCAAACCGGTTCGGAGTTGAACCGCTCCGGAGTCGGAGACTCCGGAATTTTTGGGAAGTCCGAACCGAACCTGAACCGGAGCAGAACAATTTTTTCTTCTCGAACCCAACCCTGAACCGGATCAAAAAAAAGTAGAAAACGGTTCCATTGAAAAAACAATTTCTATTACATTTTCCAATATCTTTAAGCCTTCGAATAAAAGCTGAGAAAGAAACAGTTTGCTTTATTGTATTATATTAAAACAAGAAAGAAAGTCGGTCAAGCCCGACTATAACATACTCTGCACCCTTAATGTCGCAGCTCGCATTTGCTCATACGCGCTCATCTCTAAGTTTCACTCTCTCTCTCTCTCTCTCTCTCTCTCTCTCTCTCTCTCTCTCTCACTAAGATTGCCATTCAATAGAATGCTGCGGTGGTGGGTGGGGTGGTGTTGGGTGTTTACTGGCCGTTTTTTGCTCGTAACTTGAGTATCGTTAATCCGATCTTCATCATTCCTTCGGCAAATCGATAAATAATTTTGTTTTCAAGGTATCTCTAGAAGGTACAAACTGTAGGAGATATGACGTTTTTTACAAATTGCGGGGGCGGGAGGGGGCGTGGCAAAAATTGAAAATAAACTTGATCTGCCTGCAAGTATAAGAAATATATGCCCCATACTTGTCAAACCTCTATCTCTTACCATCTCTGAGATCTCTTCGTTCATACGGACGGACAGACAGACAGACAGACAGACGGACAGACGGACATGGCTATATCGACTCGGCTGTTGATGCTGATCAAGAATATATATACTTTATAGGGTCGGAAACGATTCCTTCTCCCTGTTACATACTTTTGCACAAACTTAATATACTAAATGTACCTTCGGTACAGAGTATAAAAAGGAACTACTAAATAAAAGCTTTAAGAATAATAAAGAAGCCCTGTTTATCTTCTGATGAAGCTGAAAATCAATACTTATGCTTTAAAACTTTCGAAAAACTATTTTTGTAAAGAACTTAACAATGTCGCACTTGTTGTATTAGCTGTTCCTGCAACACAAGTATCAGTCTAGCGCACTTTTTATACTCATATATTTGTTTTATCCAGCGATAGAGTCGGTAATAATGAAAGATTGCTGGAGGACACACTAATGATTAACTTATACCATGTGTGTTAACTGAGGGAATAGAATTTTCCCCACTAATACAGAAGGTCCGAAATGGGTGCACGCAAATACACAAAGTCTTCTGTAAATTTGGCGTTGTTTGTTGTTGTCAGTTTTTTCCTTGTGCTGCCTTAGGAATTCTCAAACAGTTATAGCAACGGCTTCTGCCGACTTGCAGAAGAAAGGCAAAGCCTGCTGATGATAGAACCGGGAGGTTCTTGAAACAGCTGTACAGTCGACCATCCACCTTTGTGGTGTGTGTGTGTCTTGTTTTAAAAATCATGAACAAACATATATATATAGACTGAACGTTTGCGAAGTCGACACCGCTTCTGTCAGAAATTAGTCAGCTGTTCTCTCTCACTGACGCTCTCTGAATGCATTTGGGAATATGCCTGTCTAGCTCTTACCACTGTGATTTCCTATAGCTACAATAAGAATCGCAACGCGGACTATAAGTATCTCAATGCGGACTATCGCTTGTCACCACTCAAAATTGAGAGGCAGTGTACATTTTATCTCTAATACTCATTGCACTCATTGCACATTAACACTCATGCTTAAACGTCCGATGATCCAAGATCGATTATGATATTATCAAGCCTCAAACCTTCTATATATGAATAAAATGTTTAAGTGCCAATTGTTTTTCTTCTACATAGAGCTATATGTCACATAAACTTACAATTATCAGAGTAAATTGTGAGCTAATCTCGACTCATAGCAGCTATCTGGAATGAAAGAAAACGGCCAAAAGTTTGTTTCAATTTATGTACATGTTTTTTGAATTAGCGAAGCACAAAATAATTCTTGAGCCCCGGTTCGAACCCAAACCTAGGTTCAGCGGCCTTATGGACCTGCTTCGTGAACCCGAACCCAAAAAGTTTCGCGGGTTTGAACCCCGGAGTGAACCCCTTCCGATTTTTAGGAAGCTTGCAGCTCTGAAATAAAATATTTTTAGCCATTTATCAATGTTAAATATATGTAAAACTCGGATATGTATTGAATGTTTAGATTTAAGATAATATTTAAGTAGGATCATAAATGTTTCATTACTAAATTTAATAACTTTTGTGACTAGCGCTTTAAATGATAAGTATAATGTACTTGTAATTTACTAATAACGAAAGAAAGAAAAAAAAAAAAAGAAGAAAGAAGAGGTGTTAAATACTGTCAAAGAGAAATTGAAGCGTTTACTTGATGCAGCCGTACGCTTTGAGTGATATCAGCTTGGATTCTTGCGTAGCATTAGCAAAATAAGCATGGACACAAATCGGAAATAACAAATTAAAAAAAGAAAATCAAAACATTCACCAGTCGAGAAATAAAAGAAAATAAAGGATCTGTTCGGGTTGGAGTCCCAAATGGAAATGAAATAAGTAGCTAGAAAATCAAGCAGGTTAAACCAAAGCAAAAGTCAAGGGGAAGTACAGAAATTAAAAAACGAGAAGGCCAAGCTAACTTCGTCTATGCCGAAGTATTTATACCTTGCAAATGCAAATGTCACAGTTTAAGAACGCTTACATAAAAATCAAAAAATTTTGTTACTAAAACCTATTTTCCGACAGATAAACGTCTGAAAAAAGTTTTTCTCACTAAGACTCAATTTCCGACCGATCGGCCCTATGGCAGCCTTAAGATATAGTCATCCGATTTCGGCCCAATTTTGCGATTCTATTTGAAATTTTAAAATAAGTCATCAGCGAGTTTCAGGACGCTAACAAAACTAAACAAAAAAATTTTTTACCAAGACTCATGTTCGACCGATCGGTCCTATGACAACCATAAGATATAGTCACCCGATGTCGATCAACTTTTTCAAATTAGTTTGAAAGTGTTTAATATTAATAATCACCGACCTTAAGAACGATTTACTTAAAAACAAAAAAGTTTTTTTTCACTAACACCCATTTACCGACCGATCGGTCCTATGGGAGCTATAAGATATAGTCATCCGATTTTGACCAAAGTTTGCAAATCTGTTTGAAAGCATATAATATTAATAATGACTGTGTTTGGGAACGCTAACATTAAGAACAAAAAAGTTTTTCTCACTAAGACCCATTTTTTGACCGATGGTTCCTATGGCAGCTATAAGATATAGTCATCCGATCAGTTCGGTTCCGACATATTAGCAGCCTGCAGTAAAAAGAAGACTCTGTGCAAAATTTCAGCTCGATAGCTTTAAAACTGAGAGACTAGTTTGCGTAGAAACAGACGGACAGGCAGACAGACAGACGGACGGACAAAGCTCAATCGACTCAGCTCGTCGCCCTGATCAAGAATATATATAGTTTATGGGGTCGGAAATGAATATTTCTATGCGTTGCAAACTTCTGGGCAAAATTATAATACCCTTTGCAAGGGTATAAAAAGTCCCGTCTATATACTTAAAATTACAAAAATTTCGTAAAATCATCATGTTTTCCCTCATTTTTTACTGTTTTTCAACTTTATCTTGAAAACTGTAACGAATTTGACTAAACAATGCAGGACAAAAACGTAGCTAAGACTTAAATAAACAAACGGTTGGAACATACCAACTTCATTCGATTGGTCCTTCATGTAGTTACGGACCCTTAAGCATGTAGAATTGTAATCAAATCTCGAAAAATGGCCATTTATGGCAGCAATTGGCTGACACAGTCAAAAAGTTCGATTGTTTTGTAATAAATCAATAAAATAGTAAAAAAACAAGAAAGAAAGTCGGTCAAGCCCGACTATTACATACTCTGTACCCTTACACTCGCATTTGCTCAGGAGTCAAACGGCCAGTTAACACCCCGCGCACAACGCGGTGCGCTCTCTAAGTTTCTCTCTCTCTTTCTCTCTAGCACTAAGATTGCCTGTGTTGAACGGTTAGGGTATGTTGCTGTGGTTATTGGTGGGGGGGTGGGTGGTGTTAAGTGGCCGTTTTTTGCCCATAACTTGAGTATCGTTCATCCGATCTTGATCATTCCTTCAGCAAATCGATAAATAATTTTGTGTACAAGGTATTTCTAGAAGGAACGATCGATCTATCTCCAAAACTGTTTCTTTCTCTCTCGCACTAAGATTGCTTGTGTTGAACGGTTAGGGTATGTTGCTGTGGTGGTTGGTGGGGGGGTGGGTGGTGTTAACTGGCCGTTTTTTGCCCATAACCTGAGTATCGTTCATCCGATCTTTTATCATTCCTTCAGCAAATCGATAAATAATTTTGTTTACAAGGTATCTCTAGAAGGAACGAACCATCTATCTCCAAAACTGTAGGATATATGAAGTTTTTTCCAAATTACGGGGGCGGGAGGGGGCGTGGAAAAAATTTAAAATAAACTTGATCTGCCTGCAAGTATAAGAAATATATGTCCCATACATGTCAAACCTCTATCTCTTACCATCTCTGAGATCTCTTCGTTCATACGGACAGACAGACGGACAGACGGACGGACGGACAGACGGACAGACGGACATGGCTATATCGAATCGGCTGTTGATGCTGATCAAGAATATATATACTTTATAGGGTCGGAAACGATTCCTTCTCCCTGTTACATACTTTTGCACAAACTTAATATACTCTATGTACCTTCGGTACAGAGTATAAAAACATAACTTAAAAACTATAATTCAATATAATTGATAAAGATCAAGTTGGAAAACTGTAAAAAAGTGGTAAAAACTTGGTTTTTTTGAGAAACTTTTGTAATTTTGAGTATGAAGATGTAATATTTTTGATTTGCTACAAAGAAATGCTTTGTAGGCCAAAACAAGAGCAACAACCTTGCCAAAGATAGAAAAGAAAAATTCAAAATAGTTTACGAGGTATGGTAAATACTATTCTGAAGCGAAAAAGTTCAAAGTGCAATAAAAAATAAAAGGCAGCTAATCAGACCAAACCAAAACAGCGATTTTATACTACCATCATACCCTTTTTAGAATTTTTTGGCCTCGACGCGATCAACTTTTTTGAGTTCAAAAATGTGACAGACGGACGGACAAAACTCAATCGACTCAGCTTGTCATGCTGATCAAGAATATATATACTTTATGTGGTCGGAGATGATTCCTTCTATGCGTTGCAAACTCCTACGCAAAATTGTAATACACTTTTCAAGTGTATAAAAATTATTTCAAAAATAAAAATAAATATATTGGTTCTTCAGTTCCAGCTTAATATGCTGCACTTTTTCAAAACAAAGATTCGCTGAACCTTCAAAGATTTATTTTTATAACATTTATACTAATTTTTATAAAAACAAAAATTACATACAGAAGTATGCCTAAAAAGGCAGGACAATACGAAAAGGTACAACATTTCAAACTGGAATTTCTGAAATCCAAAGCAAAACCTCGTAAAAGCGCATACCTCCAGCTATAGTGCAATATTCAAAGAAAATAATAAGCCATATTGCATGTGAATTGCTGGGGTTGTTTTGGTTCACTTTCATCGCAAAGTTGTCAATTGTAAAAAAAACCCACAAAACTGAAGATTTTTTTTTTTATTTTTAAACGCTTACGAATGGAATCTTTTTAAATTTTTGTATTGCATTCTAGTCCGTAGTCGAAAATAAAACAAAATTAATTTAATCTTTTTTGTAAGTTTTTTTTATGTGATACAAAAATAAAATTTGTAGGCCAAACCAAAACCAACAACTTTGCTAAAGACATTAAAGCAAAATTCCAAATTGTTTTTGAGATATGAAGATATGAATTATAATCAGAAGCTAAAATGTAAAAGCGCAATAAAAAGAAAACTGCAGCTAAGCAGACCAAACCCATCATAACCTTTAAAATCTTTTTGATCTTGACGCGATCATTTTTTTTAAGTTGCAAAATGTGTCACAGTGTTGTTGTTTAAAAATATTTTTCTTTATATCATGAGGTATGCGCTTTTGCGCGGGTTTGTTTTGTTTTTTAGATTATCGTGTTTGATATGTTATACCATTTGACATTTTTTCCGGTTTCCCCGATTCTTGCGAGAAAAACTTTTTGATAACACAGTTCTACAAATAGCGACCATTTTTGAGCATCCCGAGCAACTTTAACTAATTTCTAACTGTCTGCCCATGCTGAATGCGAGTTGGCATGTAAAAGTCATATCTTAGTTTCCAAGATTTTGGCAAGAATCAAATTTTACGACTTGTTACCGTACCGTACTTAATTACAGATTTTATGAAGCCTTTAGGACAGTATACATATTAATGCAACTGAAAAATATCAAACACGCGGTATAAGTAATGCCGAAATGTCGAAATTGGCCTTCAAAGTCAAATTTTACTTGATTTATAGGAATTTTGTCATACTAAACCATCTGCTACCAGCCATTGTTTTTGTCGGACATTTATTGGAACCATCTTATCATATAGTTAAACATATGCACTAATTATGGAAATTTTGTTGTATTTTTGTCAGGACCATAAGCAATGTTTTAGCCTGTTAAACCAAAAAATCAACTTTTTATATTATGGGAGGACAACTAGATTCCCACTCCATATGTGTATAACAGTTTTATATAGGCAACTTGATAAAACATTGGCGTAACTAAATATTTATTCATATGCACAATAACAGATTCATGGTATGCTAGGTTTACGTTTGCAGGTTGTTGAACTATTTCCGAATTATAGAAAGGCTACTTAATATAACTGTAATCAGTAGTTATACACCCAGAGAAATCTAGCACGAATTGGCGAGACTGAAATCGGCTTCAATTGAAATTTTTTTCTTCTTCATTTTTTAAGACAAAAACTGCTCGAATTCGAGAAGACAATTGATCTCGACTTCGAAAAATCGATTTCAGCATTGTATAATATAGACGGTCGGGTGTTGCGCATCAGTAGTGTGTGTGTGGCTGCTGGTGCGGGAGGTTGTGGTTTCAATCCCGCCTCGGACCATCTAATGGAAAAAATTTTTTTCTTTCTTTAGAAAAAAGCTTTAACACATCCGGTCACCTTCACCAGCTATTGGCTCCAGCTGTGAAGTAACTAGCCATGAAAAGCAAAATTCTCCAACATTGCCGTTCGGATTCGGCGTTAAACTGTAGGTCCCTTTTTCTTGTGCGAAGAATTATTAGGACACATGCCAAGATATTGGGAGAAGCTTGGCCTGGCCCTCCTTTGGTGCTGTTGAGACAATTTCACATTTACATAATACAGTGCCGCTCAACTGAATAGGTTTGACTTTTTATACTCTGTACCGAAGGTACATAGAGTATGTTAAGTTTGTGCAAAAGTATGTAACAGGGAGAAGGAATCGTTTCCGACCCTATAAAGTATATATATATATATATAGCCATGTCCGTCTGTACGTCCGTCCGAATGAACGAAGAGATCTCAGAGATGGTAAGAGATAGGGGTTTGACATGTATGGGACATATATTTCTTATAATTGCAGGCAGATCAAGTTTATTTTCAATTTTTGACACGCACCCTCCCTCCCCCGCAATTTGGAAAAAACGTGTATCTTCCACAGTTTTGATGATAGATGGTTCGTACCTTCTAGAGATATCTAGTAATAGTAAAAATTATTTATCGATTTGCTGAAGGAATGATAAAGATCGGATGAACGATACTCAAGTTATGGGCAAAAAAGGCCAGTTAACACCACCCACCCCCTCCACCAATAACCACAGCAACATACCCTATCCGTTCAACACAGGCAATCTTAGTGCGAGAGAGAAGAGAGAGAGAGAGAGAAACTTAGAGAGCGCACCGCGTTGTGCGCGGGGTGTTAACTGGCCGTTTGACTCCTGAGCAAATGCGAGTGTAAGGGTACAGAGTATGTTATAGTCGGGCTTGACCGACTTTCTTTCTTGTTATATCATTTTTATTATTTTTTCAAAAACATAACAAATCTCATTTTTTTAGCTCAACTGTATAAGTTTGACACTTTTGACTTCACTTTTTGATTGACTGCGTGATTGAAAAGAGTTGAATTCTTTTGTATTCCAAAATTTAAAGCAACTTCTATCAGTTTTTTTTTTAAATGGGCCGGAAAACATTTAACCGATTTTGAAAAAGGTCAAATAAAAGGCAATAGTGAATCTGGCTTAAAACACTATGAAATAGCCAAGAAAATCGGTCGAAGTCAAAACGTTGTGAGTAATTTTCTTCGTAATGAAGCAGACTATGGAAAAAAACTGAATGGAGGAAAAAAAAAATGCAACAACAGCAACCGAGAGGCGACTTATCCTACGAGCTGCCTTAAATTCCCACCTTTCTGCTGGTAAAATTAGGGAAAAATGCTGCGTTAATGCTAGTGTGGCCACGGTAAAACGAATTATTCGAAGCGCCAAACACTTGAAGAGATTGAAAATAAAAAACAAACCACCTCTTAATGATGCTCGTAAGGAAGCACGGCAACAATTTGCCCGAGAACACATGACGTGGAACAGGGAGTGGAAGACGGTGGTCTTCTCCGACGAAAAGAAGTTCGACCTCGATGGATCGGATGGCTATAATTACTATTTCCACGATATGCGAAAGGAACAATGTTTTTTAAGTCGTCAGCACTCTTGTGCAGGTGGAGTAATGGTGTGGGGAGCCATATCGTTTTATGGAACATGCGAGCTCCAGTTTGTTACCTCGAAGATGAACGCAAATGTGTACAAGACTGTGCTCCAAAAGGCTTTACCGCTCGGGTTGTAAAACAGTGGATTAAAGACCAAAACGTCAAATTGCTCAAATGGCCGCCTTACTCCCCTGACATTAACATTATCGAGAACATTTGGGGACTTTTGTCCAGGAGAGTATAGAAAGGAGGAAGACAACTTAGTGACCCTGGGACCCTAGTTGTAGCAATTAATTTAGCCTGGTCAACATTTTCACTAAATGAAATTGAAAAATATTATGATTCCTTACCAAACCGAATGTTTAAAATAATTAAGAACAAGGGTGGGCATATCAAATACTAAATAATGCTAAAACAGTGTCCTTTATTATTTAAGTTACCCAGTGCCTTGAAATTTTGCTTTGTATACTTTTACAACAAAAATCAGCTTGCGTGGACATCAACATTAAAAGAATACAGCAAAACGAATGAATCGGAGATACCCATCGATATACACACGCTTAAGCTACAAGATTGGCTTATCAGCAGGCGTATTGTACCAAAAAATGTTCAGCAAGAGATTAGGGAAGTTCACACTAAGATCAGCAATGCCCTCCAGGATATGCCGTCCAATGAGCAACTAATTAAACTGCTGGCCAAAGCAAACATCAACTATTACCATGTCAAGGAAATCATTGAGATTCTGAAACAGACAGAAAAGGATACGAAAAGCGTTTTCGGCACCTATGGCAGCCAGCGCATGAAGGATTGGCAGGAGATCTGTCGTCTTTATGAAAAGAATGCCACTTACCTGGCCGAAACGGCACAGATTTTTGTGCGTAATGTAAACTATGAGATTCCCGGAGTGCGCAAGCAAATGACCAAGCTGGAACAGCAAACCGATGACTGCCTCAAGCGTGCGCATGACCTGAACAAACCCGAGACTCAACTTTTGGCAGAGCATGCTGCTCTACTGGAGCAGTTAGGTGTCAAGGGGTATAATTTGCATGCCGAGTTTGTTGAGGTTTTGGCTGGTCTGCCCGAACTCTATGGCAAATCCCTGAAGGACATAGCTAGAATTCAGTCGGGCATCGATCTGTATGCCGAGGTTAGTGGCCAACAGCAAGTGTTGCCCATTTTGCGTCATCTGGTGGAGTTTGGCAATACCACCGTATATCAATATATACACAAGGAGGCACCACTGGCTGTCGAAGAGCCAGTCATCAGGTTGAATTTAAGCTTGGGTGAGGCAAGCAAAGAATCTGATGCCGGCAATGAGATTGATTTTCGCGCTGATGACAATGGGGGCACTTCCTCGACTGTTTCGGCGGAAATCATTGACTACGGTGACTTTGGTAATGTGGATCTGCAGGAAACCGATGGTGGCAACATAGATTGGGGCATCGAGAGTGCTCCCACTGATGCGGTGGAGATTAATTTCGATATACCAGTAGAGGAGTATGGCATTGTGGTGGAGGGCACTGGCATGGATGGTGGCACGGCCAAAGGTGACCAAGCCTATTCCTTGCTGGACTCGCCCAACTATCGCGATAGGTTCTTGGATGAAATCTTTGAACTTGAATCATTCTTGCGTTTGCGTCTCTACGAACTCCAACAGCTAGAGTCTTCTTCCAGCAACATAATGTTTTCTCTCATGGACAACTTGACCACCCACGATGCGGAAAGTATTCGTAAATTGTTAAACGAGGCCGAGCGCATCATACAACAGACTTCCGATGAGCAGACGCGTCATCTGTTCCAACTCAAACATTCGCCCAAATATGCCAATCTCTTGGTTACCAAACTGCAGCAGATGACCAAGGCGGTGGAAAAGTTTCGTGCCACCAGAGAGGTACTAAAGCAACGAGCCGTGGAGCTGCGTGAGCAACGGCAGCAACTACATCCGGTTTTGGATGAATTGATACTGCAGACGCGTACACTGCAAACGCACATTGAAAAGGATATATCAAAGCGTTATAAGAATCGTATTGTTAATTTGATGGGGGGTGTTAATTGAAATGGAATTGAATTGTTGCTTTATGGAAATTTATTTAATAGTTTTAGTGGTCAAACCTATTCAGTAGAGCCAAAAAAAAAATGGAGATTTTTTGTTATGTTTTTGAAAAAATAATAAAAATTATATAAAAACAAAACTAACAGAACAGAAACTTTGCTATTTCATAAATGACTGATTTCTTTATACAACAAAATTTATTTCGCTTAAATCGGAGTGCTTGTTACACAGATACGTTTCAAAACCAAAAAAAAAGTCAAACCTATTCAGTTGAGCGGCACTGCACAAAGGCAAACTATGAGGTAGGACCAACTAACTGCAGCGAGCTGCAGCCGATAAAGTGGCTTATAACATGAATTATGATGGTGAGAGGGGATCTGTTATGGTCGAACAGTTGTCCAAAAAGGTTTGTGAACGGTGTTAACTATATCACAGCCAGGATGTAGAAATCATCAGCATTTTATAAGGAGATGCCCCGTTGAAAGGAAATTTCGTCTGCGTTGCGTTGAGAAACGCAAACTTACAGCAGCAGAATGAAGGATAGAAGAAACTGGCTAGATTTACAGAGGTGGTTATTATATATGGGAAAAAAATCAACAATCTGCAAACGTTATCCTAGCGTTCCATCTGTTATTGTATATCAATAATAATTTATATATATGATACGATGGTTTCAATAAAGGTCCGACAAAACAATGGCTTGTAGCAGATGGTTTAGTTTGACAAAATTGTTATAAATCAAGTAAAATTTGACTTTGAAGGCCAATTTTGATTTTTCACAGTTGCATTAATATGTACATATACTGTCCTAAAGGCTTCATAAAATCTGTAATTAATGATTAGTGTGGCCTAAAAAAATTCTTAAACACGGAAACTAAGATTCTCGTATTCAGCATGGGCAGACAAGCATGAACTAGTTACAGATAATCGGGATACTCACAAATGGTCTCAATTTGTAGAACTGTGTAATTTTGATATAACTAAAACTGGATCGCACGAACCTATTCAAGTGACTGAATTTTTTTTTATAAAAATATTTCTTTATTCATTTACTAATCTTAAGTCTAAATGTTTACCATTTACTGTTACTGATTAACAATAACTTATATTGTAGCGTAGTATTTCATTTGTAAGTCATTTCTTGTGATGTGTTGTTTTCGAGTAGTTCTAGTTGTTAGGATTTTAACTCCTAGTTTTATGTTTTTCTAGTTTGTTAACTTTAGCGTGATTGTAGTTTGTAGTTCTGAATTAATTAAGTTTTAATATTAGTCCAAATTAAAGTAAGTATTTACATTTATAATTACCGTTGGATGTTCATTCATAGCAGCAAAGTATATTTGTGACTAACAAGATTGTGACTTCAGATTTGGTGTGTGTTTGAGATCAGATAGGAGTATAATCAGGTGAGTATTTTGATTGGTAACTTTTTCTTTTTTTTTCAGGTTTTATAGGGTAACAAATGTAGACGGTAATTATGGGACTAATGGTAAGTTTGTGGGTTATAATAGGTGGATATGTTATAGCTTGATCCTTCGTTAGCCAGATCGGTTGGGTGGATCCTACGGAGTTTTCTTCTAGCCCTGATCCCATTGATCCTTCGTCTTCTTCGGAGTCGTCTGGCGAGGTTGTTGGGTGTTGATGGTGTCGCAAATCCTAGGGACTCCACAGTCGCGCTCGATGTCTCGGGTACGGATGTACCACTTAGCACCGGTGATTCTTCGAAAGGTTTTGGCCTGAAAAACCCTTGTATTTGTCAGGCGGAGCTAGGATGACCTTGTATATGGGTCATTCTTTTTGAAACCGAACGGTTTGTAAAATTTACCATTTTTGATTTAAATAAAAAAAAATCCGAAATTAGATCTCGACACTCCCACCAAAACGTCATTTTCGGTTTTGCAAATAAAATTTTTGTTAATTTTATAAACAATTTCAAAAATCGTCAAAAACGAAAAAATGGAAAAAAGGGTTTTTTAAAAACTAGATTTCTTAGGTTTGGTTTATCGGACAGGTCTCGTGTTGATATTGCTGAATAGTATTTTACTGTATCTATCAAAATACAAATTTAATAACTTTTTAAATTGTTTAATAATGTTAAGTAATTGTTGCTAAAGTTTATATATAATTTTTTCTCAGTGTTAACCACCATGATATAGCTTCTAAGAAGATACATTTTATTGCCTTAAACACAACTTAAGTTATGGTGCTTTCAAAAAGATGGAGACTTGTAAAGTTTAAAAAGATATTAATTTTTGAAGTTATAAACAAATAAAAATATGCCCTTAAATAAAACTTTACCACGATGTTAGTATCAAAGCTCTGAGATCTCTTCGTTCTTACGGACGGACAGACAGACGGACAGACAGACAGACGGACATGGCTATATCGACTCGGCTGTTGATGCTGATCAAGAATATAAATACTTTATAGGGTCATACTTACATACATACTTTTACACTAACTTAATATTCTCTGTGTTCCTTTGGTACGGAGTATAAAAATTAACTAGAGCGATTAGCTTTCACTGGATTGGTAAAGATATTCAAATAAATAATGAAAACATGCTAAATCAATTCAAGCGACGTGCAGTGTAGTTATCGGCCAAGTTAGACACCGCAACCGATACCGAAAATCGTTTCGGTTTAAATCCCTTCTAACGTCAAATCCGAAAGGCAAAGTTTATTACTTCACAGCTTGCGCGCCAATAGCTGGTGAAAGTGACCGGCTGTGAAACAGTTTTTAAAGAAAAAAACTTTTTAGTAAATGTTTCGAGGTGGGGTTGAAAAATGTTTATAAATATCTGAAGATTTGGTTGATTGCTTTAAAAAAAGCTCAAAGCTATTTAGGCTTATATCAGCAATTTTGCTTTAAATTGATCAGTTTTTAGAAAGACATAAATTTGACAGCAAATGGTGCAACACTCAATCTATGCCTCCAAATATAAACTATAAAACTTTATGCCTCTCATTTTGTTCTTAACTGCCAATATCTTTTATATTGTTCTAAGGATTTGAATTAAATACGGGGCATTGTATTTATAATAGATGGGCCTTTGGTGACCAGCCACAACATACATTTTACACAAAAGTATTTCGTGTTGAAAATCACACATAAATTTATCTTTTTTTCTAAAATCTTATGAATTTGAATCAAAGTTGAGGATATAAGCTTAACATAAAATCTAAGACTATGCACAGAAAAAAAAGGCGAGCTAAATTGATTTGATCTCAACCTTCGGATTGAAATTTCAAGTGCGAGTCGCACCGGATTCTACTTAAATCATGTACGAAAGGTTTATAACAATCCTAAAAGGCTTGTATCAATCCGAAAATGCTCATTTCAAATACGGATTATACTTGAAAATCAAATGATCCTGACTTGAGATTGAAGTTAGTACGGAATTCTACTGTCAAAGCGAAAGAGCGAAAAGAAACTGAGAGCAAGTTCGAAACTGAGAGCGAACAGCTCTCTCAGGCTGTGTGTACCCACACACATATGGGTATTTTCATTATGTCGAACGCGACAGTCGTACGCATTTAAAGTGGAATAGAAGTCAAATTAAAATAATTTTTTTTCTTTTGTTACTTTAACTCTTAGCACTTTCGAAGCACTTTATTTAGTGAGAAAAAAAAAACACCTAGTGCTGGTTCCGAGATAAACCCAATCAGAAAGCGATTCGCACTGTATATTAGAATCCATTTGATCGAAAAATTTTCTTTATTTTTTGTATTTCAAAATAAAATATGATTCGATACGTGACATTGCGAACGCGACACTTTTTTCCATCATTTTATTTATGTGGTTTCTGTATAATGCGGAGCAAAAATTTACAATTAATTGCAATCACATAGTTTCTCATGGTTTCTTATGCATTCTTTTATAACCCTTTGTACCCTCAGAAAGCTTTTAGATAGCAAATCTAAGTGCGATCTATAGGCACTTTTATCAACAAAAAAGTGCAATATTTATGTCCGAATTAGAAAATTCGCGCTAGCGCAGCCGTGAAACCGAATATTTCGAAGTGGGTTATGATTAAATGTAAGATTGGCTTACATTAGTTCAATTTAATTCTATCCCCAAGCACCAAGCTGACTTCGAGATCAAATCAAGTACGAAAATCAAGCTTAGGTCAAAATCTGACCTTCTTGATTGGACTGAGGGATCAAACCCCGTTTCGAATAACAAGATAAAATCAGTCCTGTGTGAGCTAAAGTCGGGATCAAGACAAGAATTCCGGCATTGAAATTCCTTACTTAAATCAATCCTTCTCGTACTTGTTTTGAGAAAATCTGGACTTGACCGACTTCTGACATCGTTTGGGATTGATTTCAGCCCGGATATCTCGAATTTTCTTTTCTGTGTGTGGACACATGTACTATATGTTGCCCATGACAGCCTGGCCTGTGACTTTGGGCTTTGTTGATTTATTATGGTTTCATCTAATTAAAACGGTTTTGCAGTGCTCTGGCAAAAGCAGAGAACCAACCACTGGCAGCTGGAGTCAGAAATGGTTTGACGTAATGAAGCTAAATGTTCCGCACTATGGTCAATTGGTATTGACCATAAGACATGGTCAAGGCGGCGGCAATGATGGCATTTCTCTACTCTTAAGCCAGTTGATTTCTTCGATGTCGATGACGAAGAAGTCAATTAAGCCAAAACGCTACACAAAGGCCACAAAGATAAATGACAAATGACGTGTCTCAAACGGAGACCATACCCAATCCGTCGTCTCTTAACTAACCAGCCAGCCCGCCAGCCGGCCGGCCGATGGTTTGCCATATAATTTCAACATAGAAATATCGCACAACAAGTGCAAATGCAATTAGTCTCGAGCTTTATTTGTTTAAACGAATGCCGACGGGCCACGGACTCTTCACAATGATGCCTGATGATGATTTCGCTGGAACTTGTTGCAACAACATGGAGGAACTCTGGCCTGTCCGCCGTCCGCTGTGTGCTCTGTTGTTGAATCATTTTTGAAGCCTTATAATTGCTTAGATTATTTTTGCTTTATTTGGTTTGTGCAGCCCATTAAGATTGTTGAGATTTTTTTTTGTTTTGATTCTATTGGAGCTGCTGGGAGCAGAAGTTGAGAAATGAGGTTGAGAATTTTGTTTGAAAATGAATAGCAGAATTTTTAAGTGCTCAGTGGCGCCGCTTACGGTCACATTAAAAACTAGTCAATTTTTTGCATATCCCTAAAAGTAGGCTACAAAAACAGTAATTTACTTGGTTTAAAAACCTGCTTTTGCCTCTTGAATTATCTTGAGATCTTTATTACTTTACTTTATTACAGGCATAAAATGTACAATTTAATTTTCGCGTTTCATGATGCGGAGGGAACGCAATAAAGGGGTAGGAGGCTGATGCTATTTGCTAGCGCCCATAGCTGAGAGAGAGAGAGAGAGAGATCAAGTCATGACTCCTGACCAGACCCGGCCAGCCACAGCTACCACGAGCCGAAGACAGTCGTGTTTTTACGCAAACGCGAGCCGAACTCATGATTGTGTGAATCGGTGAACATTGAATTGCAATTAAAACAGCTGTGGTCTGGAGAGAACTCTCTTGCTCACCAACACAAGCACACTTTTTGTCCTCTCCATTTGGCCGGCACTGCTCCTGACTGAAAAAGAGAGCGACTTAATATAAACAAGAAAGGAAGTCGGTCAAGCCCGACTATAACATACTCTGTACCCTTACACTCGCATTTGCTCAGGAGTCAAACGACCACTTAACACCCCGCGCACAACGCGGTGCGCTGAGAAGTATATGTCCCATACTTCTATCTCTTACCATCTCTGAGATCTCTTCGTTCATACGGACGGACGGACAGACAGACAGACGGACAGACGGACATGGCTATATCGACTCGGCTGTTAATGCTGATCAAGAATATATTTACTTTATAGGGTCGGAAACGATTCCTTCTCTCTGTTACATACTTTTGCACAAACTTAATATACTCTATGTACCTTCGGTACAGAGTATAAAAATGAAAAAAAAAATGGAATCAGAATTTTGGCTATTGGCTGAAATTCTGCAACATGAGCTCGACTTAAAAAATTTTTTTGGCAAGAAATGGCATAGAATTCAGAAATTGAAAAAAAACAAACCGAAATTTTTCAAATATTAAATTTTTTCAATTTTCATCAACCGATACCCCCTTAATTTAAGGACAAATTCGGATGGAATTTACAACAAAAATTTAAAAATTTGCGAGAACCATTTTTTGATATATTCATATTTCACTCGCATTTTTTCAAAAGTATTAGAAATCGATTTAGAGTTCTAATATGCGGCAGATTTAGATTTAATTTATCTCTCAGAAAAGAGTAGGTTGATTGACACATATAGAATATATTTTGATCCAGAAATTTTACTTCGCTTGAATATTCTTTTGGTTTACTACTGAGAAGTAATTTGCAAAAACTTTTCAACTCGTTACTGATATGCTGCAAAGCATCAATTTCATCAATTAGCTGATTTCGATTTCTTTCTAAAAAAGTTTTTGTTTTTTTTCGTAAAACTTTTGAACTTGTATAATTTTTTAACAATTATTACAGTTGTTTTGAACAACATGTTTACCATAAATATTTTGAGGTTCTCTTAAATCAGTGATGCTATTTTCGGCGAAGTCGTCAAACTCATCCAGTTTAATTGTTGGAATGGCATCGTTTTTCAAAAATCGCTTACCAATATAAGTACTCGAGAAATGGTTCTCGCAAATAAGTAAATTTTTGTTGTAGTCCCCAATATTAATGCGACATTTTTTCCTCCAAATTTGTCCTAAAAGTTTGGGCAATTTCGCTTTGTTTTCTTGCATTTTTATTTGCAGCGTTTTATGCCAGATTTAACAAAACATGAGCGAAGCTCATGCTGCCGGTCTCGCTCTTTACCATAGAATAAAATTAAAAAATGTAATTAAGATGTAATTGAAAAAGATAATATTAAATCCACATAAGAGTCTTAAAAAAGACTTTGGCTTAAAAATAAAATGGATTATATAAATAATAACGAGAAGGTCAAGCTAACTTCGTCTGTGCCGAAGTTTTTATACCCTTGCAAATGCTGTTTTTTATATGTCAGAGTTTAAGAACGCTTACATAAAAATCAAACATTTTTCTAACTAAAGCCCATTTTCCGACAGATAAACATCTGATTTCGACCAAATTTCGCGAATCTTTCTGAAAACATATCAAATTAACAATAGCCGAGTTTAAGAACGATCAAATTGAAAACAAAAAAGTTTTTCTCACTAAGACTCATTTTCCGACCCTTCCATCCTATGGCAGCCTTAAGATATAGTCATCCGATTTCGACCAAATTTTTCAAATTAGTTTGAATGCGTTTAATATTAATAATCAACGACCTTAAGAACGATTTACGTGAGAACAAAAAAAATTTTCATTGAGACCCATTTTCCGACCGATCGGTCCTATGGCAGGTATAAGATATAGTCATCCGATTTTGACCAAAATTTGCAAATCTGTTTGAAAGCATATAATATTAATAAGGGACGAGGTTGAGGACGCTAACATTGAAAACAAAAAAGTGTTTCCTAACAGAACGCGCGACGTTGGCGACGCTTTAACCCATTCAGCTATGATGCCAGTTGCATACGCGACGAAAATTTCTAAATAAACGGCAGCTGCGTGTGTGTTTCGTTAAAGAGAGCGGGTTTAACTAGCAAGACCCGGCATACAAATTTTTGTTTTGTATGAGATGTCCGATCTATTCATTGTATAATCTTTGGTATTACTTATGTTTCGTTATGACCAGAGATTAAAACCGTCTCCGAAACTGTAACCTTTCTTATTCTTCTAGTTTCAATCCCGAGTGGGACATGGGGCATCAAAACCGTAGCCTTTAACTGCTAAAAACACTTTAAAATTGGTAACCGAAACCTGAACAGAAACAAATATATGGGTTAATTTCGATTTTACCTCAGTAAAATTGATATATGTGCAAGTCTTGCATGTTAGATCTTTATTATTATTTTTTTTATATAGGTAACAGAAATTGATAATTAAGAAACATTAAATATATCAAATATTTAATTGTTTAAGCAGTAAAAAATTGATTTAAAAAATTTTTCAAGTTTGGTACGGAGATACATAATACGCGAAATCAAAAACTACATTTAAAAAAAGATTTCGCTCGGATTTCGCAGGTTGCTGTTTCGTGAGTTGGTCTGGAGTTCACGCGCGAAATAGTCACATCGATATCACCTGCCACGCGATAGTCTATCGATGAGTGATTATTTCGAAGGTGTGAAATATATGTAAACTATATTTTTCGTAATCACGTGTGGAGCGGTAAATTCAAATGAATGAACATAAGTGTGAAAACCGTTAAACAAAAAAAATAAAGAAAAGCGTTTGGGCAAGTTGATAAGCAAAGTAATTATGGAATTTAATTATGTTATAAAAAACCGAGCTTGATTGAAGCTTCATTGAAGGGCAGCTTACGCTGCCGAGGTTCTAAGCATGCCAGGAGTGGAAACAAACGCATCTCAGATAGACGCCGATCAGCAGTTGAGTAAGCTCCATAAATTTCGCTTTTGACAGACTTGTTGGTCGAAAAGGTTTCACTGAGCTAGTGTCATTTATATTAACTTAACCATTTTGAATTGTCTTTTACAGAAACCATCTCGTGCAAGATGGCTGATGATGAGGAACTTTGTCCCAGCTCTAAGTGATTCAATTGTGGACGACGGCGATTCTGTATGTCGAACGGATGAACTGCACAACTTTTCAATGGTCGGACTTGAGACTTCTTTGTGGCCACAAGTCGTGGACGACATCTCCTAATCTATGCCGATCCAGTCCAGAAACAGTCGATTCAGCCCCTTTCCTAGTCGTGTCCATAAGATACCATTTCCCTATAACAAATAAAGTTCACGATGGACCGTAAAAACCATTTAATTACACTAGTTTACTGCCAAAAAGACCCACTTCTACTGAAATGGATTGGTAATCTCAAAAATCGATTTCAAAAATTTTTTATGGCAACGTTTTTTAAATATGAGTTTTTTTTCATTTTTTTTTGGTAGGTGTACTTACATTTTAAGCCAAATCTCACTTCATAATCGTCAGATGGAGTCAAGCAAGTCATGAATCGAAAGGTAATTGAATTGTCAATAATCGCACATAACACCATTTTCAAATTGGTTAAGTAGTTTGAATACAATAACAAAAAATAATTCAAAAAAAACAATTTTTTGCTCGAAAACGCAATAATTTTCGTTTCCAAACGCTTAGAAAAAATATTTAAAAATTCAAAAAAACTATTTTTATTTCTTATACTTAAGAACCGCGCTTCTGTGAAGAAAATAAGATATCGATGAACGAAATCTATAAATAAATACAGGAGCTGTAAGCAATTGAGTTCTTAAAAAGTGGTATTTTTGATATTTTTTAAAAATAAATTTTCATTTGCTTCGACTTTTGTTCTGTTTTGGAATTTTTTTTCTGATCTAGCTATTCGCCCACTTCTAATATTGGCCAAAAGACGAAGAAAATAGAAAAAAAAAATTCCGAACACTTAAAATACTCAAATTTGACTGTTAGTTCCTTCACTTAAATTGATCCAGCTACCAAATTTATTCATAGATTTTCATCATCAACACCTTATTATCTTTGTAGAAAAGCGATTCTTAAGGCGAAAGAATAAAAATAATTTTTTTTGATTTTTTTTATATTTTTCCTAGACGATAAAAAATGAAATTTCTTGCATTTTCGAGCAAAAAATGTATTCAAACTTCCGAACCGATTTCAAAACAATGCTCTACGCTATTATTGACAATTTAATTACCTTTCGATTCATATTTTGCTTGACACCATCTGACGATGATGGATTGAGATATGGCATAAAATGTGAGTGCACCTACCGAAAAAATGAAAAAAATTCTTGAAAAAATTTTGGGAAATCGCCAACCCAAACAACACTTAAAAATAGTTTCAGTAGAAATGGGTCATTTAATTTTCTTTTTTTTGTAAACTAGTGTTATTTGCGATTTATTTACGTTTTACATCTGCCACCTCTTAGATATTTACTGCAATAAGTATTAACCAAACACTGTCGAACCCTTATTGCCTTCACTATCGATTCTTCCAAATCACAGAAAGCTATTGTAGCAACTATTGCATCATTGGAGGCCACCATAAGTAACAGCAAATTTTGCAAACAAAACAACAAGCGCGTTATTTCGTACTTGCTATCGACGAAATAATGTGCAGAGATTTCGCACACATTGCGCAAGTATCTCCGAACCAAGCTTAAAGTTAATATATGTGCAAATGACAAAAAACTAAGATTTTAAATATTCTTTTCATTTTGAAAACAATATTCTTAATTGTTTAGTAAGATATAGTGTCTCGCTTCTTTTGTTTGACCGCTTCTTTTTTTGACGATTAAGCGTTCCAAAAATGTAAAATTTATGGCGAATTTTATTAACCGCAAATTTAATTTAATAAAGGGAGCTTCATATAGCACAAAAAACTTTGGTATATTGAATTTGGTCAACAATTTTGGTTTTTACAGTGGTTCAAAGTTGAACAACTTTTCAAACTCATAAATTTTGGCTTTTTTTTTGGTTTCAAATGTCACGTTTGGAAACGTATTAAAACCAAACGGATATTCCGGGTGGAATTTGGTTTTTAGTTTTTTAAAGATGCATCAATTCTAAATAAAAATTTAGTTTTCTTTTGAAAATTAGTTGAGTTATTGGCGTTTCACTGAATTACTACTTTTGTACCATATTTTCCAACTTTGATGGACTGTAAAAAATGCATCCACGCTAGACTATGAGCGTGCTTCTAGAGTAAACATTTTTGTAAAATACATATTTCTAAATAGAATAGAAAAGTATGGGCTTGCGCAACTTTGCGCATTGCGAGTTGATGAATATGCATGATTAACCTATATATTGATATGAAATGAAAGCAACTTTCCTTGTGCACGAGAGACACCTTCACTTTGGAATTTTTCAAATATCTCTTTCCGTTCATAAGTTACGATTTTTGCAATGCTAAATCAGCGAAACCGGCCACTGCACAGTGGTCGATTTCATTGGCCAAAAATAAAAATAAAAATTTTGAATTTTGCCGCCAAAGTGTCATCGCTTATTCTTAAAAGCATAAAGAATTTAACTGTTATAGCCTATTTCCACTGGCTTCATTTCTTATCATTTTCATTTCTAAAAATGATGCTGTTTCCATTGACAAATCTTCATCATTTTGATATTCGCAATGCCACGTTGACAAAAACAGCTGAATGGTTTGATTTAAACAACAGGCGCCACTTTCAAACTCACGGGGAGTTTTTGCAATATTTACCCAAAAAAAGACATACCCGGCAGGAAAGCAATTACACTGGGCGAACGCATTGTTAACGCCCTGAATAATCAGCAGAAAGCTAAATACACAACTTATTTTGACTAAATTATATTATAAACAAAATTGCGCCTTATTTTTAAATTCAAATCAATAGTTTATTGGTGATGACACTTTCTATTTCCAGAGAGTAACGAGTAGTGCCAGAGAGTAGCGAGTACTTTTTAAAAAAATACCAAATTCCTTCGTGGGGAATGCCATCATTTTTGAGAAATGAAGGAAATGATGGGCAAAATGCAACAACAATTTGTATGGAAGAAATGATATCATTTTCTTCATTTCTTGTCATTTCAAGAAATGAAGCTTCATTTCTTTGGTGGAAATAGGCTATTAATTCGTTTTTGCACTATTGCAAACGTACACGTATAGCAAAAGCTTTCAAAAGCGGCGATTACAGCTTGTTGAATGTGCAGTGAACGACACGTGAAAGTGAACTCGCGCTTAAAAATTTCATTAAAAATACTAAATCGTTAAATACTAAATTAAATTAAAATGAATATTGTTAATAAAGGTAAATACTTTAAGTAATAGCTGTTTTGGTGTATTTATGTGTTGTCGTTGAGTTTTAATACGAATTGTTTTCGAATTCTATTGTTAGTGTAATTCTAACCTCACTTGTGTAAGTTCAACTAAAGTTTAAGTTGTCATCCGGATCTGTCCCGAAGATGGGACTTTCTTCATAATTAAAGTTATTGTTTTAGTATTTTATATTTTCAATTTCAGACGCCCGTGTGTGCCCGTCTTTGTATTAACTTTAATTATGTACAGAGATCTTTACTTTCTTTTACCGTTTTATTTTCGGGAATGCTGTTGCTGCTGTGTTGATGTCTCTGTATCTCTTTGTGCTTTTGTTTTTGTGCATTACTCGATCATATGTTTATATTGTGTGTTTCTGTTTTGTCTTCATATCATTCTTAATTTCTTCTTACATTTGGTTTTTCTAATAGGCGCATTGTGTCAATATGAACTTTCACATATTACTATTTTTGATATGTGGTGCTCATTTAAAGGTTCATATGCTGCAAAAGACAAAAATGTACACGACGATATATATCAACGAGAGCGTAAGTTAAAGTCGGCTCAACCGACTTCGATATACCCGTTACTCATGGAAACAAATGTTTAATAGCCTTACTGTATGCCTGAGGTGGGTCAGCCGAAAAGTATGCAACATTTTTTAACTCGTCTCTCTCTCTCTCTCTCTCTCTCTCACTAAGATTGCTGCTGAACGCAATGCTTAGGTTATGAGTGGGGTGGGTGGTGGGTGTTAACTGATCGTTTTTTGCTCATAACTTGAGTATCGTTCATCCGATCTTTATCATTCCTTCAGCAAATCGATAAATAATTTTAAGAACTAGATATCTCTAGAAAGTACGAACCATCTATCATCAAAACTGTAGGAGATATGACGTTTTTTCCAAATTGCGGGGGCGTGAGGGGGCGTGGCAAAAATTGAAAATAAACTTGATCTGCGTGCAGACAATAGGAGTCTACATTTCAAATTTGGTTGCTCTAGCTCTTCTAGTCTCTGAGATCTAGGTGTTCATACAGACGGACGGACGGACGGACGGACAGACGGACAGACGGACAGACGGACAGACGGACATGGCTATATCGACTCGGCTGTTGATGCTGATCAAGAATATATATACTTTATATGGTCGGAAATGATTCCTTCTGCCTGTTACATACATTTGCACGACTTTAGTAGACCCTTTTACTCTACGAGTAACGGGTATAAAAATTGGAAACTGAAGGTTATGGTTCTCAGCTTCATGACGTTAACGCAGTACTCGTAACCATTTTAGTTACAAAACGATGTAATTAATGAAATTGCCTTAAACTAATTGGAAAATGGGGTTTCGATGGCAGCTCAGGGCAAAGCGAGTATAAGCAGAGGGTTGAGAATTATAATTTGGACGAAAATAGTTTATTTGTGACGTCGGATGTCCCACTCCAATTGATTACACAATCACCCAATTCTCCGGAAAATCGAATAATATGGAAAAACCCTCGTCCATCGTCCACCCGCTACTGTCGTCCCATCAGATTTCAATTCAAAAAAGAATCTGCTCAGTTGACGATTGATGAAGAAATGTATTTTAAAAGAAAAATCCTACAACTGATTCCCACGGAATTTAGGTCAGCAACTAACCGAGTAATTTATATTAATCATAGCTTGCAACTGACAATGGTGGATGGTAAAGTTTGTAATGCATTGACCCAAACTTCTTCAGCAAAGTGCTACATATGCAATGCAGAACCAACTGAAATGAATAATATTGAAAAATGATTGGAATAGGAAGTTACCGTGGCATCGAATTGACCAAGTTTTGAAGGACGGATATGTCAATATTTGCCCATGCCAGGACAATGGCCTCCCTTAAATTTTTTAAGGAGTCGAACTGTCCTACACCCCTAAAAACTTTGCCTGATAGGATGCCCCAAAGGTCCTTAATTTGATTTAAGTCCGGACTTATTGCAGTCCGAAACGTCGAAAAACGTCTTCGTATACCGTGCAACGTGTATAGTTATCCTGTTGAAACATCCAATCCTCGCCATGGAGTTCTTCTGCAAATGGTATAATTTCGCTGTCCAGGAGATCCATATATTATACATTTACGCATGCAGTGTCTCTACTTTCAGATAAAGTATGTGCCAGAACAGCATTCCTCATTTATTTGCACTTGAACAGAAATAGATCCAATTCTTGATAGATATTTGCCAAAGTAGTTACCCAAGTAATTTTCTGTTCAGAGGTTAGCGCAGTATTATAATATGCCGAGAAAATGCCTGAGGAATTTACACTTTAACCAAATTGCTTAAAAGTCCCCCAAAACTAAGAGCCAGCTTTGCAGTCTAGTTGTTGTACTCAAAACCTAAACAGTACCGGTAAAATGTTTAGCTCCTTTTCGGTTCCAAGAATATCGGTTCTCGGACACCTGTATACAAAAAATTAAAAATATTGGGTTCCGGTTCTGAGTTTTAATCGGTTCTTTTCGGCATATGGTTCCGGTTCTGGTTCCGGTTTGATTCCCAGGTATTTAGTAATCAGAATTTTTTCCGATCAACCAAAGGACTGGCAAGATCGGATAAACGATAGTCAAGCAAAAAAAAGTTCGCTGTCGAAGCAGAGCAGTGCTGATTTTTACTGCTACTGCAGCAGCAAAACACATATTGATGATACACTTTCGCAGGTACAGAGTATATTACAGTCGGTCTAGACCGACTTCCTTACTTGGTAAAAGCCTTTCAGGAATCAGACTATTATTGTTCATAGGAAAGCAGAGCTTCTAATCGAGGGTATACAACGAATATCAGGCTTAGGCGCGCAGGCAAGTTTGAGCAGTTAAGAAAGACGGCAGGTGTCACGTTAAGCGTACTCCTGGTTGAAAACATCCGTAAGATACCAAGTTTCTATTTAGACATTTTCATAACTGTGAGTCTATTTTGGTTTATTCTTCATTAAACTGGCAGCTAGAAACTGATCATTCCCCTTACTGCGGTAAAATCGCACTCCTTATTGAGATGGTCCTTTTGAGCCATGGCGTGGCATCCGCTGTAGAAGCTTTGTTTTCGGATACTGATGTTCCTGGTTGAATGAGTCTGGAACTACTTAATTTATTCATTTCTCGCTTCGCAGCGTTGCAATGCTCTTATTTGGTCCGTTAATTGCGTTAGTGTATTGAAAGAAATAACGTGGCGGGTGTCAAGGGTGCAAACTGTCATTGGGTGCACATCGCTGTTCTAGAATAAATAAAAAAACCTTTTATTTTATGTTTTCAATATAATAAGTTTATTGATCTTGGCATTCAAAAAATAAATGCCATCTTTTACAAATGTGTGAAATTTTGTTGTGACAAGTAAACATTTTGTTATAGGAACATTTAAAATTTATTATAGTATTGCACTATTCGCCATTCGAAGCATTTAAAAGAGAAGAATGACGAGCGACAGTAACAAACAAAAATTTCATTACCATGAAAAAAACATATCAAATAGTCAAAGTTCATTACATGTTTTAACGTATTTTGCAGGAATCCAAACTAATTCTGAACCAAATCGAACCAAGACCTTTTTAAAATACGGCTGCACGCATACAGGCCTGAAGCCTGAAGTTCTGCCGTCAGTTCATCTTTTCGCCGTCAATGTGTCTGCGAGTTTAATGACTCAAAAGGACAACTAACTCAAAGAAAGACATTTCAATATTTTGTTATTTGTATAAGTACAATCAACTGAACGGAAAGGCATTAATTCCTTTGGGACTTTCCTTCCTTCCTTCCAACTTTTCAACAGAGATTGGTAACGATTGTTCTCGTTATTGGGATAGCCTTACATCCACTTTATCAGGGCTAATTGTTATAAGACTTAGGGCGCACGCACACATGCAGCTGAAAGATAAACTGACGGCTGACCATGATATTTTGGTACGACAGAAAGTCGAAATAAACAAACATGCTTGATTGATTCCGCAAAGCTGAGCTCACAACTGAATTTTAAAGATCAAACCAGTGCTTGTTGTGCAATCTAGCATGCACAGAGAGTGGTTATTTATCAAGATCAGTCATAAGTTCTACCGTCAGTTTATCTTTCAGCCTCGTGCGCGCCCTTAGAATGGAGCGTGGAGTGCATTGCACAGCTGTAGAACAACAGATTATTGTCAAACTGAAAAATGAAGGAAAAACAATGGCTGAAATCGCAGATTTAATAAAGAGCTCGACAAAAATGTGTTTTCAGAAGGTCATTTCAAGCATAAAGAAGAGAAACAAGCCAGAAATCTAGCAATATCGTAAAAATTCGTCAAAGTCTTAATATGTCCGTCAAGAAAAGAAAAATTCCTTTCATCGGAAGACCTTAAAAATAACTTGCAAGCACCAAAAACATATTTAGAACCGACTCTGATTTGCGAAGCGAAACTTATTCTGCAAAAACTGGAAAAAAGTCCTGTGTTCGGACAGAACAAAGGCGCCAAAATGAGTGCCCCAGACTACATTAATATCTATAACAGCGTAATGCTACCATATGTCGTGGAAGAAATAACCTTGAAGTGGGAGCTTATGCTGGATATCGACCCCAAAAACTAGTCAAAACCATCAAAAAAAAAAAAAAATTATTTCAGGACAACAAAGTTTATTTCATGGAGTGGCCTTTTCCATCATCTGATCTCAATCCTATTGAGCACTTGTGGGGGTTATTAAAAAAGAGAATTGGTGGAATCTGAAGCCAAAAATAAAAAATATTTCTGGAAGAAAGTTCAGACGAAGTGGTATGCTATTGATCCCTAGATTCTTGCCAATCTTGTGGAAGGTGGCCATGATTTGAAAAAACACCAAATTTTTAGTTGAATAATCTTGAAATAATCCATGTTCATTCGGTTTAAGTGTTATATTTCTATTATTTTTCCTTTTCAAGATCAAAAAATGATAATGAGCAGAGCGTTTCTGTGATTTTTCCATAACTGTAGGTACCAGTCAACGTTGACAATTTAGCTATTTTTCCTGCTAGATATAGCTATTTTGTAATCTTAAAAACCGAACACTATTCTATTTTCTCTGAGCCTGCAATTTTAACTAATTACACTAGTTTACAGCCAAAAAGACCCATTTCTACTGCAACTATTTTTAAGTGTAGTTTGGATTGGTGATCTCAAAAACTGATTTCAAAAATTTTCTCATGGCTACGTTTTTTTACATATGGGCATTTCCACAGCTACGAACGTGACAATCGTACGAATGTTTTTTGCCTTTATTATGAAGAAAAACAAAGAAAAATATTACCATAAATTTCCGCATATTGATTTTTCGAAAGCACTTGAGTAGCACTTTATATAATGTAAAAGCTGAGAGTTGTAGACAGTAAGGTCGCAAGATACAAGCAGACAAAAAGGCATACGCAACGTGACAGAATACGGAAGTGCGTTTTATCTGCTTTCACAAAAAAGCAAAACTCTGCGGAATACGATCAAGTTTTTTAATGCAACTAACTTTAATATGATCTGCAAATTTGTAACTATATATTTATAGCTGATTCGGTCAAAAAGAAATTTTGATTGTTTTTATATTTGACTCATTATGATACGCAACGTGACATACGTTACGTGACAAGCCTTTCTCTAACGCTGTTCTTGTGATGCTTTTCAAAAATTTATATTTTATATGTATGTATCCCTTTGCGTAATCCTAAAAAACAAGCAGGACTAAAAATACATTAGATAAGTTAGCTGCATAAAATGAATCGATGTTTTCGGTTTTTGGTTTACCTTTCTGTGGAAATGCATATATGCATTTTGTTCATTTTTCGGTAGATGCACTTACATTTGAATCCATGTCTCACCGGATAAACGTCAGATAGAGCCAAGAAAGACATGAATCGAGAGGTAATTGAATTGGGAATAATCGCTCAAAACACTGTTTTCAAATCAGTTAAGTAGTTTGAATACAATGATCAATAATATTTCAAAAAGTTCGATTTATATAGAAAACGCAATAAATTTCATTTCCATAAGCCTAGGAAAAATATTTAAAAATTCAAAAAAACTATTTTTCTTTTTAAGAACCGCACTTCTACGAAGAAAATAAGACATCAACAAATCTACAGGAGCTGTGGGAAATTGATTGCTGAACAAAGTGGTATTTTTGAGATTTAAAAAAAAAAATTCATTTGCTTCGACTTTTGATCTGTTCTGAAATAAAAATGAGTCGAAACTAATCAGAAAAACGTGGTGTAAACGACTCTTCAAGACTCTTCTCCCGACAAAAGTATTATTTAAGATCAGAAAACGAGCGCATTTATAACTATTTTAATCAGACTGAGGATTCGAAAAAGACTCGAATGCAATAAATTTCATTAAATGCTGACTGGGATTGACCAGACACGAAGAAAACTTACAAATTATTTTGTAAACACTTAAAATACTGAAATTTGACTGTTGGTTTCTTCACTCAAATTAATCCAGGTACAATATTTATTCATAGATTATCTTCACCTATACCTCATTATCTTCGTAGAAGTGCCATTCTTAACTAGAAAAAATAAAAATAGTTTTTTTTTGATTTTTTCTATATTTTTCCTAGTCGATTAAAAATAAAACTTCTTGCATTTTCGAGCAAAAAATCTATTTTTTTGAAATATTTTTGGTCATTGTATTCAAACAACTAAACCGATTTGAAAACAGTGTTCAACGCGATTATTGCGAATTTAATTACTTTTCGATTTGTATCTTGCTTGCTCCCATCTGAGGATTATGAAATGAGATATGGCTTAAAGTGAAAGTGCACCTACCGAAAATATAAGAAAAATTCATATTTAAAGCCTAGTACTGAGGTCGTTCGAATTTTCCTTTCGTCACAGTATTTCACATAAATAGAAACACTTTCTGAAAGCACATGAGCATCAAAGCAAAGCCAAGGTGTTTCTAATTATATGAAATACTGTGACGAAAGGAAAATTCGAGCGCCCTCAGTACTAGGCTTAAGGAGGTCTTCTAGTTTAGAAATTTTTTCTTCGATTTTTTTTTTTATTAAATTTAACGTTCTATTAGTCTTAAAAAGCTCAGGTAAAACTTTTAAGCAGATCCGACAATATTTTTAACAACAATAAACAAAATCAATTATTTTTTCCGCAATCCTCGTATATGAAAAAAAAATTTCACGACCCTCGTATTTTTCAAAATTCCATGTTTTTACTTTTTTTTTTTATAAAAAACTTCAATTAAAGCTATAAAATGTACCTAATTTTTCAAAAAGTTATTTTTTTTAAATTTTTTGTTTACCATGTCGACACACTTTGACCTAAATTTCTTGATAACTGTTGAACCGATTTTGATTTTTTTTCCGGTGAAAGCTAACACCCAGATGCATTAAATCCATTTTTCAAATCCATTCGAAATAATTTTTATTTAATCGAAAACAGTTGTCGAAACTTTAAGCGTGATTTTCTCGAAACCATGTTTTTCAAAAATGTTCGCACGATAACTCAAGTTTTTCTCGGACCGATTTTGATGAAATGAGCGCCAAACGATGCAGAATTAACGGCGCTATCGTGTGAACCTCGATCATTGGCGAAAAATTTTTTTTCCTATTTATATTTGTACAAAAAACAAAAAAGTGAAAAATCGATTTTTCATTTTCAAATGGCTGCCATTTCTACAAAAAAAAATTATTTTTTTTCTGGAGGTTCACGCTATAAAGGCATTTATGCTAACTAATTCACCGTTTTTTTCGGATGCAGTACTCCCGCAACCACATTGGACATACTTTTTTTTTGAGGCAAAAACTTCTCAACCGCAGTTTTTTTTAAATTTTGTATGTTTCTCAATAAATTGCCCTACCAAATACAAAAAACAGAATTAAAAAATCCTTACGCGTTGTCTTTCCATGATCTAAAAAAAACAGGTAAAATTCGGCCGTCTAAACAAGAAGAGCCCCTTAAGATTTTTGAAATCAATTTTTGAGATCACCACAGCAAACTACACTAAAAATAATTGCAGTAGAAATGGGTCATTACATTTTTTTTTTCTTTTGGAAACTAGTGTTCTTTGACATTGTTTAGCTATTTTAAATTAATCTTTGTAAATATTTAGCATATTTAACAGTCGACATCTGGTGGGAAAAATAGCTAAATTGGCATCGCTGGTCCCAGTACTCTTTACGAATATGCATTAGCAGAAACGACACTGACCAACAATAAAAATTTAACAATAGAAGAATAACTAAGCAAAAACTTACTTCGGTTGATCACTAGATTCCTTACAAAGACAACAAAGCGTATAGCAAAGCAAGAAAATTCCAAGAAACCATGTGTCTAAAATGAATTCCTAGCCCGCGCAAATCGACTTCAAGTTTTAAGGACATTCAAGGATTTTGTCTTTTCCAACTTGATCCAACTACGGTATTTAGCCATAGATTTTCTTCACCAATAACTTATTTTCTTCGTATAAGTACGATTTCTAAGAAGAATATATAAAAATATTTTTTTCCACTGCAGTTGAAAAACGGATGTGTATTTAAAATGTCCTTAAAATTTGAGGTCGATTTGCGCGGGCTAGGAATTCATATCTGGTTGGTTGGTTTCTTGGAGAAATTGTCTTAGAATTTTCCGTAGATTTCGATTTTGCTATACGCTTTGTGCGAAGAAAAACCTAGTAGGGGCCGCGCACACATGTACCTGAAAGATGAACTGACTGCAGAACCGAAAGCTTTGCTGACAACAGAATTTGATTCAGCACACCTATAATTTTGAAGGTGCGCACAAATGTTGCTGACCTGAGCTTTTAGCTTATTCATTTTATTCTTGCCAGCAACATGGAGTCGCCTCGAATGGGAAATTTTTTAATTGCGGAGAAAATTTAAGCAAAGGAAAAAAAGGATATGGGTTCACGAGATTGTTACTGTTGGGTGAATTTCATAATTTATATGGCCCATTATGAACGCGTAAAAATAAACAAGAAAATTTAAGCAAAGGAAAAAAAGGATATGGGTTCACGAGATTGTTACTGTTGGGTGAATTTCATAATTTATATGGCCCATTATGAACGCGTATCAAATAAACTTTTATGAATACGCCAGAATGGACACTTATATAATATTTACAATACGCGACAATATTTTAAATAAAATTAGAAATCGCATTCAGAAGGAGGAAAGTCTTATTCATTCGCATCTATGTACGTGAGCTTTTATATTTTGCATGTAATTTTGTGATAAAAAAGCATTTAACATACTTGTAGCATTGACATTTGTCTCCCAAATTTTATCCGTCTCAATTCTATTGGAATAGTTTTAGTTTTTAATGCAATTTCACTTAATAATGTTTCTGCATAAACAAGCATGCTTGTTCATTCAAACAAAGCTGAACTTACGACTGAATTCAAATGTTTAATTAATCGCATAGTGTGAGCACTTGCAGGCATGTAGTGTGTTTGTTTTTCGAAAGCTTAAAGCTCGGCCTAAAGTTCTGCCGTCAGTTCATCTTTCAGCTTCATATGTGCGCGGCCCCGTAGTGTACATACTAGAGTCCTGCACGAGTAAATCAGCTAAGACTTGCCATTCTTTTATGATTTATTTGATTCAGTTCATCGGATCAAGGGTTCCAAAAAAAAAATCATGCTCAAATAGCACATTTTTAAGTTTCGGCCTACGAAATGTCCCTTTTGTTCGCAATTTTATTTCAAGCATAGCAATCCACAATTTGATTTCCTTTTTATTTACGTAAATAAGAGTAAATCAATTGAGGCAGGTTTTCGATCTGAAGAATTCGCGGTTCAATAAATTTTTAGTTCAGATGAAATGGAAAAGGAATGCAATAAACATCTGCAAATGTTGAGCTTAATCTGCTGCTAAAATATGTCTACGAGACAATTTGATCGTTTCATGTCCGATTCAGATGAGCTTGATTGATCTAGTTGCTTTGCTTACATGATCTGAACTGTTTCAAACAAATTGCACATAACACAAGGCATGACAAAACTAGAAAATAGATTGGTTGTGATTATAAATGATTTTCGTGTGCTTAACACGAATCTGCTTTCAGAAATGGTCCATCACGTCTCTATTTTTAGTAATTTGAGCTTAAAGTTGCAAAAGAAAAGACTATTTTTACCCTTTTGAGACGCGTTTTGTGGGTAACCTATACATTTGTTTTGACTGTCTTTGATACTATCGGAAAGTACTACTCCTTAACTTTGAAATAAACCAGCTCGCAAGAAATAACGTTAAAAAGATCAAAAAATGGAGAAGAAGAAATTTAAATTTATCCTATCACCTATCCGACTATCACACCTCTAAAATCACAACAAAAATTCACACATAGTATTCGGAAATAAAATAATACACAAAAAAAATATGTTTAAAAAAATTGCTGACTAAAATTGTTGACTAAAGTCTAAAACTACATTACATACACATATACAATAATCATATATATAGATAAAAATAATACAATAATTGATCAACTGTTTGGGAACAATTTACACGTAAATACATAAAATGTAAAAAAAAAAACTATTCACATAAAAGGGAGCAAAAATATGGAAGCAGAATACAAAATAATTAGTATTACCTGAAACTTAAGAATACGCTCTGTTTGTTTGGTCTAATTGTCGGCATTACGGCCCCATAATGTACATACATAAATAAGCTCTATGGCAAAAACAAAAGCAACCGTATGGCACAGGCCAAGTGATCCTTATCCTCTTCTCATCCCATCGCATCTCAAATGGAGGACAACGACTACGGAACTTATTTGACAGCACCGCTTATGCCGTGGGTAGACAAATCACATCCAGCACATCACAGGCAGATTTTTTAACGTACATTATAACTACTATTTATAATTATTAGATATGTCTAGATATACATACACATATGGCTATGTGTACATATATATATAAATATCAGCAAAGGCATCCCAGTCCCAGAGTTGACTCTTGATTAGATGCCTGTCTCAGCGATGCCTTCGTCATCTGTAAAAACGTTATATGAGAAAATATATTAGTTATATTACAGCACAAGCTCGATAACATTTTTAGGTAGAATCTGTTGTTTATGCGAGAGAAGGCATTGGTATTTAATAATTCATTTATATATTCATCAATAATTTCAATAATAGAAAAATAAAGTGCAGACTCAAAACGCACAAAAGCCCTAATTAAATTATTCTTGAAAAGTTAAACTTTTAAACACAAATTGGGGAAGTCAAAAAATTGCTTATATGCGTTTACGAATTTAAATTTTACAACCTCGTAAGCTTTGTTAATTTTTCGCAAACAGAAAAATGCAATAATTTTGGTTTATAAGTCAAGTTTGACTTATCATATCTTAGGCTATAGTGAACATTTTCAAGCTTTTCAAATTGTTGGATAGGTTAATTACTGATCTTGTTAGAAATTTATAACTCTTTAAAATCCAAGTTATGGTTTGTGAACAATTACTTTTTCCGCAGGTACATATTTTACACCTGATTTTAAACTTTCCGAGGCTGGTAGAGGTTTTCTTCAAAAGTCGTCAAAAAATTGATAGCTTTATTTTACAGTCTAATAGCCTGATTCCTCTGACACATATATTATATGTACATTCGGCCAAATGTACATATTTTTGGAAAGGCCATGTAGGCTATGTACATTGTTTCCCCAATTTTCTACATTGTGAAAATATGTTTGCCATTCGCCCCAAACACTATCAGTCATGTTCTCAATTCTACTTCAAAGGCAACTTTTCGAAAGTGGAATTGATACGTGTTTTCGCAACACCAAAACGAAAAAGCTTTTCGTTTAAAAAGAATTGCTTGTTGGTCAGTGAAATGAAAAGTAAATGCCAAATAACGCTCTCGTACAGTTGCTAGATGTACATAAAGTGAATTTTCCTTAATGCTGTGATCCATTTAGAAATTGTGGTTGAAATTCGATTTGCATTTAAGTCTTTAATTGATTTAAAAGGAATTTTTTTGTTAAATTTATCCAGGAATTGGAATTGCCCAGCCAAACCGAAAAGTCAGCCTCTCTCATCTTCGACTGTTCCATTTTCGATCGAAATTGAGAACGCTAAAACGAAACCGAAGCGGAATTGCGATCGATTTACTTTTCAAAACATGCCTAAATGAGTATTTTTCCTAAACGTACTATGCTTTTTTACCCTGTACCCATTGAAAATGGGTAAAAGGGGACCATGAAGTTGTGCAAAAGTATGTAACAGAGAGAAACATTTCCATAAAGTATATATATTTTTGATCAGCGGCAACAGCAGAGTCGATATAGCCATGTCCATCTGTCTGTATGAACGCGTCGATCTCAGAGACTATAAGGGATAGAGACCTTGCATGTACATAGGTGTATACCGTACCCAGATCAAGTTTGTTTCAGATTTGGTTCAAAAGTTTCAAAAGTTAATTTTGTCCAAGGCAAAACGATCTTGAACCACTGTGCAACGTAGGACCGAAGAGACCACAAGCAATATTCTGTTTCTAGCATCGAAATAAATTCCAATCTTTCCATATGTATTTTTGGGCGCTGAATTTAAATCAATTGTCCGTCCGTCCCCGCAGCACGTCTGGTGTAAACGTGTGTTGAACGAGGTACAACGATTGTAATCTGCATTGAATAACGTTACAGAAAAACCAAACACTAAGTTTGTAAGATATCAGTTTTTGATTTTAATATGCAATAATAGATTATTTTTTTTTATATAAATCGTGTTTTTTCCAATTTTAAATGATTCTGGTGAAAGAATAAAATAAATGAGTGCTTCGTCACCTCTAATTTTTCGCATTTGCAGTTTTTCGATATCATCGCGCTATTAAATTGTATTGACCAACTAAAATAGATTATCCCAAGTGTTCTACAAATCGCTTTCAAACCAAAAACGACCCAAATCGTATGGGAATTGGGCCGTTTTTGGGTCAAAAGTGATCTGTAGAACACATGGGTATACCATCCAAAATTTCTTGAAATTAAAGACTAAACTTGTAAACTTGTGTTATCCTTGTTTATTTTGAATTCTTTGTTGCCATTCAGTTTCTTAAATTGTTAACAAAGAACAACTGTTGTCACAATACAAAGTAAGAAACCATATAATCAGGCCTGTTCTCTATTCTTAAGTTTGTCGGTTTGAAAAGTTTAGCTGGGGTAATGAAAAGTAATTGCCTAATTACGCACTCGCACAGGTGCTAGGTGTACATAAAGTGAATTTTTCGTAATTCTGTGATCAATTTAAAATTTATGTGTGAACTTTGATTCGCGTTTAAGTCTTTAATTTATTTAAAAAGAATTTTTTTTGTCAGTGCAGTTTTGTTTAGTGCAAGCAAAAACGAAAAGTAAAAGTAAGTATTAGTCAATTCCGACTGTTCCATTTTCGGTCGTTAATGTATCTTGTGAAGAGCAATATCTTGAGTGAGCAATTTCCCTCGGAATTGCGAACAGGAAAATGAAACCAAATCGGAATTGCGCTGGGTCTACTTTTCAAAACAGTACTGGAACTAAGATTATGCCTAATATATAATTTTTGAGCTGTCTCCTTTGCTCGCAGTTAAGTGCTCTCATCAAAAGCAATCACTGTTCACATTTAACTAGAATTATCCTGGAACAAATATTAATATTCTCTGCTTACACACAATACTGCCAAGTTTGACTCAAAGCATAGAACTTAATCGCATAGCTGTCATAAAATCAACCTTCTCGCATTTAGCTACTTACTTTTCCAACATAATACAGGATGTGCCATCTTTTTATCTGGTACATGCACATTGAATACGTGGGGTACCATTTATATTGAACTGGTCACACTAATGTCGACAGCTAAAATCTGGTAATACCAAAAAAAGTTTGATATTATAAACGGTCTCACAACGTTTTCATGTACGAACGCTGTTTGTATTGTTTACAGTGAGTTGAAAAAATCAATTTTTCCATACCATTTTTGAATGATTGCCAAATTATGCGGAATCCAACGCGAACAAACCTTTTTTACGGAAAGTTGTCATGTAAAATCTTACATATGCTGGTGGAACTAATGTTTTGGGATGCCTGAATCTGAATTCACTATACCAGCGATATACAGTTGTTTTTGATGGTGCTAAATCGCCATACAAACAACTGAGATTATCGACACATTCTTGTTGAGATAATTTACGTCGAAAGTTGTGAAAAATCCAACGAAAACCTTCTCTTGAAATTTTCATTTTAAAGCCAAATTGATTTTTTCAACTCACTGCAAACAACACAAATAGCGCTCGTACATGAAAACGCTGTGAGAGCGTTTACGCAAAAAAAGTCGAACTTTTTTTTTGGTATAACTAGATTTTAGCTATTGGCATTAGTGTGACCAGATCACGAAATATAAATAGTACCCCCACTTAACATCATATCTACCATTACGTTTCATCTTTATGACTTCGTATGACCCTATGTATGTACTGGCCAATTTTTTCCCAGTAATAAACTGCGTCACCTTTATAGCTACTAGGTCTCCCAACTGGTAACCTTTATGTTCCTTCCTCTTCTTGTCGTAGTTTCTGTTGTAAGCCTTCTACGCCATCTGAAAATTTATCAACCGCTTGATTTAAGTAGACATGTCTTTTGAAACGTCATTTCAGTACAATTTTAAGCATACGTCGCTTTATACGGAAACAACGTACTGGAAAAATGCCGTTGTACAGTGTACGACTGTTTAGTTGCATTAACTTAACGGACCAAGAAGCTCCGTCTGTCAGCACAATTCGTCGTTTACGGAGGTGTCACGAAAATCTCTTCAAACCAAATTCCAACCCAAAATCAATTCTCGGTGTCCCAGAAATCTCTTTCGGTTGGTTTAAAATCTTTCGTGTTTTGTTATTAGGAGATTTAGCAAAATTCACCACCCAAACAATTTTGATAAGCAAAACTAATTTTGGAAATGTAAACATTATTTTTCTGGATAGGTTGCATAAAATGAGTCAAATACTTCATTTGTTTTAAAATTAAGATTTGAAACGTACATGTATGTTTCAACGACCTTTATGATAATTAAACCTTCAAGTTTTTGCCGGCTCTAGGTCTCGTTATGTTGGTACATAACTTTAAAACAGGGACACACCACACCACAAAGGAGGTTAGTTGACCGAACAGCTGTTTCAATGGTATCTCTACCACAATCAGAAAACAACCCCCTCCCCATGCCTGTAATGCCATAATCGCTTGGGAACTCCCATGCGATTCAACAGCAAAAACCGACACAACGAGCCAGAGCCTGTGGCCTTTGTAAATTTGCGTTTCAATAATTGTTCTAAAAGCCAACCAAATGTTGCCGTATCAATTAAAACTCAACCTCAGCTGGCGCCATTTACATATGGCGGCGCCATCTGTATACCAACAAGGGTTAAGGTTGCAAAGTTATATTTTATGACGGGCGCGAAAATATTTTAAAATTTTACATTTTATTATTGGAGAATTTGACTCAAATTTGAATTATAATTACAAAATGCATCATAAAACATCAAATTAAATCATAACTAGAAAATGGAACATTTTTTCGCGTGAGATGCAACCCTGTTTGAAGAAGTGGACCATTATCGGAGACACAAACCTTCTAACTTGATTTTGTGACACCGACGGATTTTTCGAGCGTTTTGCGAACCAACCGAGGCCAAAATCTCTAGAGATTTCCAGGACACCCCCCTTAGTGTCGAATTATGTTGAGAAGGGGGTCCGTTCACATTCCGTTCATCAATACTACCAAGACTATTCGGATCATTTCAAAGGATGGTTTGGATTTGTTTCCGTATAAAGTGCACTCGACACAAAGAATATTGCCAACAGACCTTCCTCGTCGCTTGGAAAACGGCCAAACAGTCGCTCGAATGGTTGACGCTGAACTTGATTTTTGGAAGCAAATTTAGATGACCGACGAGGTCTATTTCAAACTCTGTGGTGCCATTAACAAGAAAAAGTGCAGAATTTGGGGAACAAAGAATCCACACGAGATCCATATAACACGTGCACCAAAACTATCAATGGGCCACTATTCTCGAAATCGGTGGATGTTGGCTCATTATCAGCCATGCTCCTATTTTCACTCTAGCAAAAAGTTATACCACTTGGTTCCTAAGTCGCCAAAGTTTGATGCTTCGAAATTCGCTTGCCTCAAACTTCGGCTCCTTGAAACCGACAATTGATTCCGTGAAATGAAGAGTTAAGGGAAATGCCGCTAAAGATAAAAACTGTCTCTCAATGAATACATTTTTTTATATTTTTTGACAGTTTTCGATTATTTTTGTGGTCTCTATTGTGGAATCTGTGCTAAAAACTAATTTAAAACTGCACAAGCAACAAAGCTACCTTTGACGACAAGTTATTCCGAATTGGCTTGGGCGATAACCGATAAGTTTGGCTCTCCATCTGCTTCTACCATGTGAAGTGAAGCGAACGAAACAAAATCTATGACGAAAAGTGGCTGTATGTCTGCCATAAACGTATAAAAATCGACTGGTCGGTTACATGTTTTAACAAGACTCTGCGCCATGCCACACGCAAATCGAGCAATCGAAAGCAATTCAATATTCACATACCAAAATAAAAGATGCCTCAGCCTAGTACAATGGTAGAAAAGTTGTGTAGTTATCAGCAAAATTGTGAAACCAAATGAATTGGTGATATTACGCGCCCTGCGTTCAGGTTCTGAAGTCTCCCTTTGAATGCAGTTTTTCTAAATTTTTGCATGTTAACTGCAAATTTCTTACAAATTGGTCATGAAAAAACTAAGCCGCGACCTTCTTTCAGGTTGCTTGATTTACAATTTATGACATATTTAAATGGATTTTTCAACTCTTTGTTTAAAGATCTTTGCCTAAATTGATAGCAAAAAGTTTAGTTAAGAGGAAAGTAGAAACTTTAAAGCCTTTGTGGGGCTACAAATTTTTAAGGTAGGTTCCCTATAAGGTTCGGTTAGACTGGACTGACACTTTCAATTTTTAGAGACAATTATTGTAGGAATTTTACGTTAATAGACAAGAGTTGCTGTTGTGGATTATATCAGACTCTTCAAAGACATTGTGCGGCGAGTTTAAGCATACTCTTATTCACTTAGACCAACGACTTTTCCCCATACGACGAAAAATTGTGACTAAAATTGTCCCTAAATATTCCAACCTTAGGTTGCAACAGCTGAGAGCAACAAGTCGATCTCCCACTTTGGCCATATGATATCCCTGTTAACCCTTTTAACCATCTCTAGGCCGAGAGGTTCAGTAGGAGAGGTTGACCAAGTGTCCTAATTCTCCTTTCACTCAAGGTGGGGCCATGGTGGAGAAGGTATTGCACCGATTCCTCCTCTACTTCGTACTTGCAACTTCTGCAGAAGACTTGTTAACTGACGCCTAGGCGTGCTGTGAGTCTGCCAATATGACAGTGACGCGTCATGATCCCCACCAGAAGCGATAGTGTTCCCTGCTGTGACATTGAAGCGTGAATGTTGGCCACGTAAGCCTTGCTACTGCATAGGAGGAAAGAGTTTTCCCCCGATCCGCAGCGAGACGAAGTGTTTCAGTTTTTGTGTAAAGCTTGTATGTTGGCCTAGGAATTCCAATCGCGTTCTTTTTCCTCCTCGATGATGGTACCTATTCTGTCCAGTTTGTCCGCAGACATTTCC